>BPLR01000956.1:0-192495 GCA_021605095.1 Caerostris extrusa | reverse complement strand
AGCATGTATTGCCATGTATAAATGTTTCAAATGTAAACAAATATAAGCTGTAATGTAAAATGTTTCAAATGTAAACAAATATAAGCTGTAATGTGTAAATGTTTCAAATGTGTTCTTCTAAACGATACTTTCAAATGTATCCAAACATATAATCTTTGCTTTCCAAAGTTTTCGAAATTCAAAAATTTGGAATAAATATTAGGATTTTTCTACACAAAACAGAAAAATTCTAATAATTTTCAAGTACTTCCCATTTTACTTTAAGTCATTCGAAACACATCTAGTCTTTAATATATGAATGCACAAAAAAAAAAAAAGAAGATTTTGGCTTGTTTAGATTTTAAACATTGTTTGTCGAGATTAGGAATTTACTTGTTTTCGTTAAATTAAACAAGAATTGTTTTGAGAGTATAAATTTATCAGAAACTGTCCACTTTCTTCTCACATTTTCCTTTTCTCTCTTATTTTTCATTTCATCTTCATCTGAGATTTTAAACGCAGTCATTCCTTTTGGTCGTGATTTTCCGTTTTGACGTAGCATTTGTGTTCGAATTTATGATGAAAATATTTCACACCTCAGATTTTTAATGAGATGGTAACTATTTCAAAACGTGTTATTTTTCCCCAAAGAAGTGCCAAATAATTCTGAAAAGAATTTTTCTTTCGTTGTGATAATGACTCGCAAAGAAAAATCATAAGATGATGTTCTGAGATTTAATTTTCTGTTTGTATCTATAAATATGTGTACCGATGTGCATTTCACGCTTTGATGGAAGAATTGCGTTTCACAGGATGAAATATTTAATAATCTGAGATTTGGAAAATGAGAACGATTTCAGAATTTGTTATGTTTCCAAAGAATTGTCAAATATTTGTAGCAATTCTTCTTCGTTAGATAACTGGCAATTTACCCGCCGTTACCTGGTAGCGTTTCAAATTTTGTCAGGCAGAGACTTTTGATGTGACAGAAGAATGTAAATATAATATAAAATAAATTTGGCCACTGATTACGTTTCATTGGGAGGCATTGTTAGGGCAATAAAGTAGGATTCCACATTCACTGATTTGAGAACCGCCATAGAGTAAGAATAAAACTACTATGTGCTAAAGCTATTTCCAAGGAAAAAGCTTACATCAGTGAAGTCGCATCATTCATAATCCCACTAAGATTTTTTTTATAGATGAAATTGATACTTTGCTATCTGGTTTTTCTTCATAACGACTGAAAGACCCTCCCACTCCTACTGACCCCGCAGCGCTGACTCAAACTATTTTCACTCTGTTCAAATTTGTTGACCGGCGGCAAAGCGATTTACCTAAACTGGCGTTGCTCGGTAGCACAAAAATCAAAGCATTTTTCATTTTCATTCATGGAATTAAAGTACGTAAATTGGTCGATCATCTTAAATTTCTAAACTGTCTGAGTTTTTCGCATTAATTCTGCTACTTTTAGCAACACTCTGATAAAAGAAATCATAAAGATTTTTTTCCAGATTTAGTTCGTAAATTTGGCCAGGGAGAAAAAGTTAAAAGTGCAAAGGAAGAGAACAAGCAAACATTAAAATTAAAAGACAATAAGTAATCATGTTAGATTTCTTTGGTGTAAAATATTAGCATTCAAATTTCTAAAACACAGAATGTTAAATGCCAGTTAACACAATTTACAAATTAACAGGATTTCGAGAACAGCAGGATATAAAGCATATCCACTCACACTCCATGCTTCATTGGGAGGCATTGAAAGTAGGGCAATAAAGTAGATCCATATTCACTGATTTGAACCATAGAGTAAGAATAAAACTACAGCCAGCTATTTGGAAAAAGGAAAAACCCTTACATAATTGAAGTCGCATACCATGTAATCCCACTAAGATTTTTTTTATAGATGAAATTGATACTTGGGGGCTACCTAGTTTCCAAGCTGAGAAAGACCTCTCCCATCCTACTGACCGCAGCGCTGACTTCTAAATTATTTCCTCTGTTCAAATTTGCTGAATGGCGACAAGCCGGACACTTCCAACTCGGCAACACAAAAATCAAACATTTTTCACTCTCTTCATTCATGGAATCAAAGTGCCTGAATTATATCCATCATCCTAAATTTATAAATCAAGTCTATTTTTCATATTTCGACTTTTAACAAACACTTGATAAAAATATATATTTCCATGAGATTTTTTTCCAGATTTCAATTATTTTTAGTTTTGCAAATTTTATTACGAGAAAAAAAGGTGAAAATTACAAAGGAGAGTATCAGAAAACTACATATAAACTTCAACATTGAAAGACTATTTAACTACATCTAAGTATTTCCTTGATGTAAACGGTCAGTACCAAATTTTATAAACGCAGAATATTAAATATCAATTAATTGGAAGAAGGATCACCAATTACAAATGAAGTAAAGGACCAAGAACAGCTGATATAATGTGTATCTTAATAAATTTTTTCATCAATTAGTAATCCTTCACTGAATTATTAAGAATTCTATATTTATTTATATCATCACACTTTTCTTACATCGAATGTTATACAAAACAAGAATATCTGAATATTATTTAACAAACATGTGAATATTTTAAGGAAAATAAGCACTTCTATAACCTTCCATACACAGATGTGCATTATCTAAGCATTGGCTTAAGTATTTTTCAAATTTTCAGATTTATTATTTTAAAAGACACAAAAATTTGTACTGGGAGAAATAACTGTTTTCAATAAAATTGCAGGAAAACGCCAAAATGTTTTCCATTTATGAATATCCCATATTTATGTATGCAGATACAGACGGATGAATATTGCCTTTAGGAAGAATTTTTAGGGGCAACTGCCGACATTTGCGTGCGTTATGGGAAAAAATCTTGAAACCTCATATCCAGCAGCCTCACTATCGATACGAGTACGTTTACATCTATTATTACAAATCGCCGTCGAGTCTTCTCGTTCCGAAAACACAATGAAGGATTTCAATATATTTGAAACTGAGCACTCCCGCACACATCAGCACATTAGCACCAAAGAGAATTTCAACTGAACAGTGCTAATATTAAATAAATGTACATGTGACAGAACACAGATTTAAATATAAATTATATAATCATGGTAAAATATTAATAATATCATCAATGACGCATCGTGCCCCAGTGGAGAGCCAAGGCCCAGAACTGGCAGACGAGATTACAGATACTTTTTTTTACGGGGTAGCTGTCAACCTACATCTAAGTATTTTTTGATGTAAACGGTCAGCACCCAAATTTTATTCACAACTCACAACGCTTACAGCCATATTAGACCGTGGGACCTACGATTTAAAGTGGATTCCGAACCACTACAAACATCCATGACACCGCCGGGACTCGAATCCGAAACTTGAGTCACCGAGTGACTGAGCGCCAGTCACTGCCGCCATCAGGCCTCTAAATCCTTCCACAAATCTATAATTATCTGTCTACAATGTATAAATGTGTTACATATTGTATGTCTCTAATTGTATGTATATGCTGTTTATGCGTGGGTAAATAAAGCTGTGAATTCCCCCAACCTGTGCGTCTCTCAAACCAACCACACCCAGCTACAATCTGGCTGCTCAACCTGCACACTACAATATTTAATTTTTTTATTAGTAATAAAATTCAATGAAAAAATTTAATAAATAAATTTGCATTATTTGAAGTTTTTATTGTTTTATTAAGGTTTTTCCAGACAGAAATTTTACAGAAATTATTCAGAAAGAGATCTTACACAGAACTAGAAATGTTATTATGTTTTAAAAAGAATTGTTGGAGTCAGCATTAGTTATTCATTAGAGTTTTATTGATCAATTCAATAAAATATTTTAAGAAAAATAACGAAAAGTTCAAAGATATATATGTCGTTTTGTAATCTAATGCATACATATAACTGCATATCAATTCAAATTGCATATTTTAAATACAGATTTTTAATATAAATATAGCATTAGTTTTCATTCACTGTTGTTAATCATTTAGATTCAGCCTTTGTGCTTCAATAATTACGAATTGATTGATGATTACAAAGTTTCATAAAATTAATTAATCCTACACATTGACTACAGCGCCCCTAAGGAGTCCACTAGAAATGGTCATATGGCCTTGAACTCTCACCCGATAAGAAGTAGATCGCATCCACACGCTTCTATTGGGAAACGTTTAGTTTCCAGTCTCTCACCCAGAGAGGAAGTATATTTCGCTTATCCTGTGCATAACAGGGTATAGGGTTTTCGGCTTAGAAATATAATTATATATTCGTGAAAGGATTACACGTCTTTAAATGTGTTACATATTGTACGTCTCTAATTGTATGCGTGTGGTGTTTGTGCGTGTGTAAACTATACTATGAGTTGTCCAACTTGCGCCTCAAGTATCTCATCCCTACCCCACCTTAAGTACAATCTGGTTGCCCAACCTGCGCACTACAATATTTTTTTTCTAAAAATATGAAATTCACTGAAGAAAAATGACTAAGGAAATTTGTTTTATTTGAAATTCTCATTGTTTTATTGAAATGTTTCCAGACAAAAAAATTTTACAGAAATTATTCAGAAAGAAATCATACACAGAACTAGAAATATTCTTATGTTTTAAAAAAAGAATTGTTGGGGTCAACATTAATTATTCATTACAGTTTTATTGATCTATTCAATAAAATATTTTAAGAAAAATAACTGAAAGTTCGAAGATATATACACGTTTTGTAATATAATGCATATATATACACTACGTAAAAAAAAAGTAGAAGGACACTTGATTTTGTAACAATAACCGAAAAATATTTTATTTTTACTAACATTTTTTTATTAGAAACATTTTACAAATATTTTAAAAATACAATTTTAACATCAGAATTATAATATTCAAACATAAAATATTAATGGCAACAAAAATAGTTTTTCTTTTGAAACTTTGTAAAAAAAGTAGAAGGACAACATTAGAATGAATGAAAAAAATAGTGATTTTAATAAGGAATGTTCTTCCCATTGGCCTTCATAACTTCAAATATTCTGTTTGAAAGTGAATTGTATAGAGATTGAACTTCTGTTTGACAAAAATTGTCCCACGAGTCATTCAATTCTTCTCGAAGCTGAGTTAGCGAATCAAATTGCCTTCCATTAGCTTCCAACTCGACGAACTAGCATTGCCCAGATGTTTTTCACTATATTAAGGTCAGGACTTTTGGCTGGCCATGGTAAAACATCCACATTATTTATTAGGAACCAATTTTTGACTCCCTCCTGGTCGTGAATGGAAGCTCTGTCTTGCTGAAACTTCCACTCTTCACCCCCAAGTCAGAGCCATAAGGAAGAAGCTCGGAATTCAGCACTTGAATGTAGCCTGTATGTTTTTGCCTACCATTTAAGAAAAACCAGACTTGACCTCCCTCCGTATCCAACAGCCAACCAAACCATTAAACTCCCTACTCCCATTTGTCGTGTTGAATAGTATTCGTCTTCATACCCAGACAATGCCAGTAGTGCTGATATCAGTCTGTACCGCCCAAGTTAAATTTCTTTTCATCGGAAAATATCACAGAAGTCCATTCTGTAGTCCAGGACATGTGCTCCCTTAGCCCACGCTAAACGGTTATCAATGTGAGTTTGTGTCCACTTAGGATGATGTTTCGCTTTTTGAAAATGAATTTTAGATCTTTTAATATAGTTGTAAACTGTTTGTTTCCGTCACATGATTAAGTCCCTGCTTTATTTTTGCCTTTGAAACACTTCCTTTGTTCTTCTTAAGCACACGAACAAGTTTTCTTTTCATCACGTGGTGTTAACTTTTCGGTCTACCAGTCTTCTTTCTTTCCATTTTTATAAGGATTTCTGATAAAGTTTGAAACTGTATTGGGGCTCACCTGCAAATAATCGACAATCTCTCTGACACCTTTACCATCATTTTGATATGCAGAAATTTGGCCTTTTTTGAAAATCGTTCAAAGTTATTCCTTTAGGCATTTCTGAGAATGGAGAAACAACGTAACTTTTAAACAAATTGATATGTTTTTGGCAGAAAAGGATAAAACAAAGTACAAAATCACTATTTAACTAAAGAACAACTCACTAAATTAAATATATTAGCAAGTGTCCTTCTACTTTTTTACGCATCGGAAATTATATATACTAATTTTATTATTAATATTAGTGGTAGATGTTTATTTTTTGCCTAAAATGAAAAAAAAGGGGCCATTCAACTAAATCTGCATAAATATCTGGTAGTTAGAGAAAACAAGAGATATTAAATGGCAAAAAACGCACTATCCTTCTATTTTTTTTTACGCTTGTGTAATTGTAATTTCAATTCAAATTGCATATTTTAAAATACAGTTTTGGAATATAAATATGTCATTAGTTTTCACTCACTGTTGTTAATCATTTAGATTAACCCTCTGTGCTCGAATAATTACGAATTGGTTGGTTATTACAAAGCTTTATAAAATTAAATTATATTCTTGTAGTAATTTTATATTTCAGAACCGTTGTTTAAAGAGTGGTTTTTTTTTCAAGATTTTCTGGATTAGAATTATAGAGGCCATTGACATGATGAATAAATTATTTTATTTTAAGATATTCAAAGGATTAAAAATAGAAGTTTATTAATTCCCTAAACAGAATTTCAATAAAGATCATCTTTTTAATGTTTTAGCGTGAAAATAAAAATTTAAACTTTAACAAAACATTTAAAAATGGATTTAGCCTTAAATTATTTTCCTTTGATAAGAGAATGCAAAATATGTATAAAAGTATTTTAAAAATCATTCCTTTAACAGAATAAAAATTTATAAATATTGGGAAATAGCTTCAAATAAGAAAAGGAAAAAAAAATAAAAGGAAAAAAAAAAATTCTGAATCTGAATGACTTACACTTTTATAAATAGATTAATGAAGAATGGAATACATAAGTAATGGGCAAAAATATATTTCAAGGTGAAATTCTAGTTTCTGCTATTTAAAATGGAAGAATAACAGAATATTCTTCAAACCATAAGTAATCAAGATTTTTTTTCGTTCTAGATATTGAATTCTAACGAGCCATGGTTTTTTAATAAGAATCTCGAAGATTCTCGAAAAATAAATAAAAACAATACATATTAATAACGCTGTGACCCTAGAAAATTCTCTGGTGTTTGCGGGGGCTGTAAAGTATAATCTCAGGCTTAAGTAATTCTATTGTTTTATAATTATGAAACGTAATTCTTATTTATTTAAAAAGTACACTTTATATGCAATTTTTTAAACTCACTTGACTAATAACAAACATTTCTTTAAGAAATAGATTTATATTTACTTAGATTTATATATGTTTTATTTCCCTCTTTAAAAAGGTTTTAAGAAAAGTCTTTACAAAGAAAAATAGGTAGTTCTTTTTTATTGTATATCTTTGTTCAATTTATGTCGAATATACTGAAATTTTGAGGCTTGGATGTTTTACAAAGATTGGTACTTTTTCCATGTGATTTAATTAGTTTGGAGAATCAAATTTGTTTCATTAGTTATCGATTAGATATTTTTAGCACAATTATACAATGACGAAATCAGGTTGACAATTTTTTTTTTAATATCTTTGGAATACAGTTTTTTAATATAAATATGTCATTTTCTTTTCATTCACTGTTGTCAATCATTTAGATTCATCCTCTGTTTTTGAATAATTACCATGAATTGGTTGGTGATTACAAAGCTTTATAAAATTAAATTACATTCTTGCAGTTATTTTATATTTCAGAACTGATGTATAAAAAAAATTCAAGATTTTCTGAATTAGAATTGTATATTGATATGAATAAATAATTTTATTTTTTTTTAAAATATGCAAATGATTAAAATAGAAGTTTATTAATTCTACACAGAATTTCAATAAAGATCATCTTTAATTTTTTTTAGCGCGAAAATAAAATTTAAATTTTTGCAAACATTTAAAATTAAATTTTGAATATTTTTCCTTTGATCATGATGAAAAAAAACGTAAGAAAAAATGTTTTCAAAAAATCATTCCTCTTAACAGAATATAAAAATCTATAAATATTGGTATGGCTTGAAATAAAAAAAGAAAAAAAATTGACTCGAATGACTTGCACTTTTATAAATAAATTAACGAAAAAATGGAATACGTAAGTAATGAGCAAAATATATTCAGAGTGAAATTCTAATTTCGATATTTAAATGAAAAAAATAACAGAATATTCTTCAAACCTTAAGTAATCAAGATTTTTATTCGTTCTAGATATTGAATCTCTAAATGTGAGTCTCTAATAAGAATGAGAATTTTTTTTTTTTTTTAATATTTATGAAAAAAAAAAAAAAAAAAAAACAATGCAGATTAATAACGCTACGACCCTAGAGAAATTCTCTGGGGTTTTGTTGGGGGCTGTATATAATCTCAGACCTAAGTAATTCTATTGTTTTATACTTATGGAAGGTAATTTTATTTATTTAAAAAATACACTTTATTATATGCAATTTTTAGGTAACATTTGACTAATAAGAAACATTTCTTTAAGGAAAGGAAACTTAAAATCAGATATGTTTTATTTATCTCTAAAAAAGGTTTAAGAAAAGTCCTTTAAAAAAGAAAAATGGGTAACTCTTTTTATTATATATTTTTTGTTCAATATATGGAGAATATACATAGTTTCTTTTGAGCTTAGCTGTTTTACAAAAGATTGGTATTTTTTATGTGATTTAATTAGTTTTGGAGAATCAAATTTGTTTCATTAGTTATCGATTAGTAGACAACGACGAAATCAGTCGACAGTTTTTCAAATATCTTTGGAATCAGATATATTTTATTTATCTCTAAAAAAACAGTTATATTTTTTATTTATCTCTATCTTTTCTTTTTTATTTCAAGTTATCAGTTTTTTAATGAAGTTTTTCCAGACAGAAATTTTACAGAAATTATCAGAAAGACATCATACACAGAACTAGAAATATTCTTATGGTTTAGAAAGAATTGTTGATTCAACATTAATTATTCAGTAGAGTTTTATTGATCTATTCAATAAAATATTATAAGAAAAATAACGGAAAGTTCAAAGATATCAATATATCATTTTGTAATATAATGCTTGCATTTAAACTGCATATCAATTCAAATTGCATATTTTAAATACAGTTTTGGAATATAAATATGTCATTGGTTTTCATTCACTGTTGTTAATCATTTAGATTCAACCACTCTGTTCGAATAATTACGAACTGGTTCGAGATTACAAAACCTTTTTATAAAATTAAATTATATTCTTGTAGTTATTTATATTTCAGAAACGATGTTTAAAAATGTGTTTTTTCAAGATTTTTGAATTAGAATTGTATATTTAAATGAATAAATTATTTTATTTTTTAAAATATGCAAATGGTTAAAATATAAGTTTATTAATTCCTAAACAGAATTTCAATAAAGATCATCTTTAAATCTAAAAATTTAAATTTTTAAAACATTTAAAATTAATATAATTCTGAACGATTTTCCTTGATGAGTGTAAATAAAAAATGTTTAAAAATCATTGCTTTTAACAGAATATAAAAATCTATAAATATTGGTATAGCTCTGAAATAAAAAAAAAAAATTGACCTCGAATGACTTACAATTTTATAAATAGATTAATGAAAAATGTAATACATAAGTAACGAGTAAAATATATTCAGAGGGAAATTCTAATTTCGATATTTAAATGGAAGAATAACAGAATATTCTTCAAAACCTTATAATCAAGATTCTTATACGATCTGGTTATTAAATCTCTAACGAGCTATGTATTTTTTAATAAGAATCTCATGGAATTTATGAAAAAAACAAAACAAAAAACAATGTAGATTAATAAATAACGCTATGACCCCAGAGAAATTCTCTCTGGTGTTTGCTGGGGCTGTATATAATCTGTGACTTAAATAATTCTATTGTTTTATACTTATGGAAGGTAATTCTTATTTATTTAAAAAAGTACACTTTATTATACGCAATTTTTTTAGGCTCATTTGACTAATAAGAAAAAACATTTCTTTAAGGAAACGAAACTATTTTATTTATCTCTAAAAAAAGGGTTTAGAAAAATCCTTTACAAAAGAAAATATGTACTTTTTTATTTATATTTGTGTTCAATTTATGGAACATATATTGAACTTTCTTTTCAGCTAGATTTTTTACAAGGATTGGTATTTTTTATGCAATTTAATTAGTTTTGAGAATTATATTTGTGGACTAATCAAATTAACTGGATTAGTTATCGATTAGATATTTTTAGAAGAAATATAAAGTTTTTCAAATATCTTTGGAATCAGATATATTTTATTTATCTCTAAAAAAAGGTTTAAGAAAAGTCCTTTATAAAAGAAAATATGTACTTCTTTTTTTTTATATTTTGTTCATTTATGGAAATATATTGAACTTTCTTTTGAGCTTAGATGTTTTACAAAGATTGGTATTTTTTTATGTGATTTAATTAGTTTTGGAGAATCAAATTTGTTTCATCAGTTATTGATTAGATATTTTTAGAAGAAATATACAACGACGAAAACAGGTTGACAGTTTTCAAATATCTTTGGAATAAGATATATTTTATTTATCTCTAAAAAAAGAAGTTTAAGAAAAGTCCTTTTTATTTGAGAAAAATTATTGTTTTATCGTATATATTTGTTCCATTTATGGAGAATATACTGAAATTATTTTGAGCTTATCATACAAAGAATTGGTATTTTTTATGTGATTTAATGAATTGTTGCAGAATCATTAATTATTTTCATCAGTTTTATTGATTAATTCAATAAAGAAATATACAACGACGAAAATGACGGAGTTTTTCAAAGATATCATTATATCATTTTATTTAATGCATACATATAACTGCATATCAATTCAAATTGGCGTTATCATTTTTGAATAAAGTTTTGAAATATAAATCATACACAGTTCATTCACTGAAATGTTGTTAATCATTTAGATCCAGCTTTTGCTCAAATAATTTACGAAAACGTTTTATTGACAAAGCTTTACAGTATAAAATTAAATTAAAATGACTTGTAAGTTATTTTATATTTCAGAAATCATTTTTTAAAGAATGTTGTGTGTGTTTTAAGATTTCAATTCAAATTGTATATTGACATGAATAAATTATTTTATTTTTCAAAATCACTGGAAATTGTTGTTAATCAAGTTTATTAACTCCTGCTCAAAAATTTCAAAACAGATCATCTTTTAATTTTTTACAGTATGAAAATAAAATATTTTAATTTCGCAAAACATTTAAAATGTGTTTAGTTTTTTGATGAGTTCAAATTTTTTTCATTAGTTTTCGATTAGATATTTTTAGCAGAAGAATTGTATATTGACTCAAATATCTTTGAATCAAATATATTTTATTTATCTCTAAAAAAAGGAAATTAAGAAAAGTCCTTAAGAAGAAAAATAGGAGCTTCCTTACAATATAGTTTCGTTCCAGATCATCTTTAATTTTTTAGAGTGAAAAATAAAAATTTTCAACTTAGATGTTTAAAATGGATTTAGTTTCCTTAGTTTTGAGTGAATCAAATTTGTTTCATTAGTTATCGATTAAATATTTTTAGCAGAAATATACAATGAGGAAAGCAGGTTGACACTTTTTTCATATATCTTTGGAAAGAGATAATTAAAAAAGATTTACGTTTTTAAAATTTAAAACCGTTTTTGAGTACCACGTAATTGAGTTTCTCTGATAATGAATGATTTTTTTTTTTTATTTTTCTTGCTATTTTATATCTATTGTTTAAAATATCGTCGAAAAAAATAAAAAGTAGTAATTTTTCGAATAAAAAATATATCAAGCTAAAATATTCATGGTTTACTGGAAAAGCCTCACGGTTTTATGAAAACAGAATTACAGGGGAAGTGTTAAGGTTTTAAAAACAGTCATTGCAGCCAATTCATCATACTGGGAATTAAATTAATTGCATTAAAGTATTTAATAAAAATATAAAAAATTATTATAATTTAAATATATTATAAGAAATTTTTATTGAATATGATATTGAATGAATTGAATTGATGAATGAATGAATTAATTAATTAATGAACTGATTTTGGGGTCTGATGGCCGAGTCACCGCTCTGGCGCTCTGTGGCATAGCTTTCGGATTCAAAAAGAAAAATCTACCCCACAAAAAAGAAAAACCTCTCCTGTCTCGAAATCTGGCAATAGGCAGATGGCCTTGGTCCACTATAGAGTAGTTCTGCCAATAAAGAAGGAAGGATTCCACTTCTAAGACGAAAACCCGATACGCTGCTACCTGGATGCGCGAAATATACTTCCTCTACGGGTGAGAGTCTGTTGGCGAACTAATACGCAAGGTTGCGCTAAATATAATTCTTCTTGAGGTGAGAGACTGGAAACTGATCGTTTCTTAACAGAAGCACGTTGTTGCTCTGTACTTCTCGAGTTAGTCTCGAGACCTTCTGATCATTTCTCCTAAACGTCACAGGGGACGCTCTTGCCAGTGTGTCAGAGGAAGCGTTGTTACAATATTAAGATATGCAACTTCCTTTTATTGTATGCGAAGATGGCAAATTTATAAAATTATGTTTTCTTTCTATTTAATATCAATTTGATTTCAAATCGTATTTTAATATCAGTATATTCAAACTATCCTGTAACAAAATATATAATTTAAATGCTTTTAAATTGCATTTTAATTAATAAAGGTTGTATACAATTCTCAAAAATTAATATAAATAATGTAATGTAAAAAAAAATAAATTAAGATTTGAAGTGTTAAAAATATCACTCTTAAAAAGGTAAATAATTTTTTTGTTCTAAATTTACATAGATTTTTATTTTACACTGAAAGAAAGCAATTTCATTACATTAGAGGAGTATTTTATTCAAATTTAGTTAAGTATGTTACATATATTTGTCACATATTTGAATAGCTCTAAAAAATAAATTCGATAAAATATGCAATTATATCTCACTTTAAATATACAAAAAAATGACTGAAAAAAATTTTATAATTTAAAAAAAAAATTCTATTTTCACGAATTATAATTTTGTTTCATATGTAGCTATAATTTAGATACAATATGTTGACTTTAATTTTAGATTTATTCTAGGAATTAAGTAACTTAATGAGTTATTTTATCTTGCACCAAATTTAATATAAACTAAATTTCTGCTGTAATGAAAATATTTTATTTTGTGTTTTTCTTATAGTTTTCTGCAACATTCTGCTAAAAATGCTAGCATTATAAATAAGTTAATTTATAAATATAAATTAACTTATATTTATAAATTAAAAAAATTATTTAAATTAAATTATTTTTTAAATTAACAAATTTTATAAATTTAACTTATTTTAAAATTAAATTTATAAAATTTTGCTACTTTTACAAAATTGTGATTTATGTATGGATTCATATATTGTAACTTATATATGAATTTATATATTGTAACTAATACAGGATTTAAATATATTTAAATATTGTAATTTATATAAGGTCATGTAAGGAATTTTTATTCATTATAGGTATTGGTTGGATAGCAGTGAAATAAACGTTAAACGTAAGTAGTTAAACGAATATTCTAATAATAACAGACAAAATGATTTAATTACAATATTTTTTCATACGGATTATAAAATTTTTTCATGCGTGTCATGTTCCCTACCCTTCTAGTACATTGTAGAGTTATACTTTGATGTTTTATACTGAATTATTGTTAAACAATAAACAGCAGTATCAACTCTAAACTAATAGATAAAACTTGTATATCAAACTAGTGAACAATAGTATCAACTCTAAACTAGTATATAAATCTCGTATATCAAACTAATAAAGAAAAGTATCAACTCTAAACTAGTACATCAAACTAGTAAACAATAATATCAAGTGTTATTAGACAATTTGACACAGAATTTTTACAAAATGGTTCAGTTTTAACCTGGTATATTAAAATAGACACAGTACGTAAAAAATTAGACTGAAAACAAATTTAATTTAATGCTTATGTTTGAAGAATAAATACAAAGAAAGAAATAATTGTAATTAAAACAGACAGTAAATTAATTGAAGCAAACATTAAATATAATTTTATAAAACAAGTTCATTTGTGTAAGATGTTAAAAACAAAAAAACTATGATTAACATCCTTAATAAACAAAAAAAAAAAAGATAATTTAAACTAAACAAGGGAATAAAAGCTTCCATGATATTCTAGTCAGAAGAAATACATTTGATTACGTTCTGGAATAAATTGAAATCCACTGAATCTAGCAAAGTTTAATATATTTTTTACTGACTCGAGAATGAATCACAGACATATGAAAATCATTTTACTTGAATTTTATAGTTTCTGAAAGATGAACTTATGTCTAACTACACATTTGGTACATCTAAATAGAAGAAATTGTTAAGTTCCTTTAATTTTTTTTTTTTTATTTCTTACTTTATATATTGAAATGTTTCGTTTCATTCTTTCCATTGTAGGGAGTATAAAAATTTGTTTTTGAAGTTTGAGAATACTTTATTCAGTAATAAAATACTCTTTTAAAATTAAAATGCAACAAATAAAGTCTACAGGTGTTCAATTTAAAAATTTTTGCTAATATTATTTAAAATTAATTTTTAAATATTTGTTGATTACCCAATAACTTTTATGCCGTTTATCTAATTAATTTAAAAACGAAATACTAAAATATATTTAAGGTTTTTAAATGTCTATACTGAATACTAAGTCTGTGCCTTTACTCAATATAAATATTAAAATGTCTATTAATAAAGGTATTTAAGTGTCTATCTTAAATGTCCACCAGTATAGGAAGTGTCTATCTTTACTGTCCCTCAGTATAGATATTTAATTGTCTATATTAAAAAGTCTCTCAGTATAGGTATTTAAATGTCTATCAGTATAGGCAATAAATGTCTATAATAAGCAAGTATTTTCGAGTAATACGAGAATCAATTATAATTATTGATTTTTAACACATTCTATAATTTATTTTAATTACGCATAATGTCATATTATTTAACGAACCAAAATATATATAGTTTTTTATTCTATAATAATTTTTAAACAATTTACCATTTAAACAAATATATATATATATTATCTTTAATAATTTGTACTTGATTTGTATCACATTTATTTGAGTATCGCTTAAAAACATTTTACTTTTTTATTATGGCTGATTATATCTTCAAATTATAAAATAAAACTAATTTTAGAGACTTTTAACTCTAAATATATTTTTCAACAAATATTTCATATTAAATATCATTAAAAATTAAATTCACATTCTCTGATCAATTAAGGTATTTATTTAAATTAGAAGTTAAGTTATTCATTTATTATTAAGTTATAATTCTTTAATTATTAATTATTATTATTATTCGTTAATTATTAAGTTATTCATTTAAATTAGAAGAAACACAATCAAAGTCTAAGTTTCATTTTTTTCAGTCAACATTAACATTAAAAAACCTTACTCATTCAATATGAACAATATATTTAAATATTAGAATAATTTACTTTATTTGAAAAGTAATAAAAGTTTGATCAACAACAATAGTTGCAATAAATTCAACTGTTTCTCTAGAAAAATAAAGTTCAAAATATTATACCTGCAGTGAAGTCAATACGGGTAAATAAACATACATTCACATTCAAATAGCAGCATTTTCTTGTCCATTGGAGATAAGCCTGAGTCATAGATAATTTAACATAGCAATACTGTGAAAAGGAAGCTGAAATTTTCATTTCACTGAAGCTTCTCACTGCAAATACCAAAATAACTCTTACCAGAGTCTAAAGAAACAATTTCCACCTTCATTGGTGGATAAACTGAAAATGCTTCTAAATCCTTATGCTTTTGTGTCTCAACTGATAATGTGTACTTTTTCAAATGGAGTTTTTGACTTTTCTTTTGACAATAGCCGAAACCATATGCTGCATTGATACCACTTTCGAAACGATCTCATTGCATATTTATTAGGTAGAAAATGGGTACCAGTTTGAAATAAAGTAAGAAGCAATTTTCTGTAGCTCTCATAAAAGGAAGTGGTTTAAATAAGAGTATTTTGAGGACATTGTTAAATTCTGGAAAATTTTTGATGTTGGTTTATGTGTATATAAAATCCGAAACAGTTTTTCAAAATTTAAAAAAAAAAATCACACATTCTTTCGCAGCAGTTCAATACAAGCCTTATTTCGAAGACCCTATTTATCATGATACCTTATTATGAAAATGTTAGAAATATACCTATTTTTCGCTCGGGGAGTAGAACTCAAATAAAAATAAATTCTTATGGTACATTTTCTACTGTTAGGTTTCATTGGAATATTAAAATGATATTTACCTCCAGATATATTTTATTTTGAAATTTATGCACAGATGATTTGTTTACCATATTTAGATACAGTTTTTATCAAATAAAGTCAACGCATCAATGTGTTGCAAGGGGGATTTATAAGTATTGAATCAGGAGCAATATCTGTAATGTATAGTGGGTATATAAGGAAGTAAAAAAGTACTGGAATGTGCAACAGTGGCATGGAGTGTTTCGAAATATTGTTTGGTTATCGTTTTGTTTGGTTTGATTTCAATCTACCTTACAACAAAAACAAATAAGAAAATTATTGTTCAACTATTCTTGAATAGCTCTTTTATAACAAGCTTACTTCTATGAATATGTAAACTCAATTGCTGTTGCAATGCTACTAAGAACTCTTCCTCAAAGTTCATATCCATGAATTCATTATATGCCACCACACAGTACTAACTTTAGTTAAACACACAAGACGCACACAATTTCTGGTAAACTTTCCTTATTTATTAATCAACTCTTTGATTTTAGCAAACAAATTTTAATTTATTTACGAAAATATCATAAATCCACTTCGTGCTGCTAATCAAAAGAAATCCTCTAAAAGATAATATCAGTTCCTAGTCCTCTTCATCAATATCTAAATCCTCATTCCAGAGGTAGTCCAACGGATTGCGCTGGCAATCTCATTAACCCCGTGTTTTTAAAAGACATTGATGTTGCGTGTTTGAGCGTAGTATGTCAGTCAATATTAGCGCCCGGTTCTTCACCCTGAGGGGACACTACAGATATTCCATCTAAGAGGCATGTAAACGTGACCAAGAAAGTTTGCCTGTAACTCTCTTCTCTCCATTCGATCATGAAGAGGAACGTGGAAGATAACAAAGTTAGTATTACCCCGACAATATTTGGATGGTATTCCCTGGGTATATTAGAGTGGCGCTTTATAGGACCACGGAAATCGATTGGCAGCGATTAGTGGGAACTTCTTGATGATCGTGACCTCGAAAAGGATCACACAAGTCAGTGGTTCCCTATGAGTGGGGAGCAAATGGGTTTATAATAAAATGTGGCGAATTTCATGCAGATAAAAAATAAAACAAAAGTAAATGAAGAACTAACCATGAATTAAAAGGAATTATTTTTAGATATACATTTTAGATAACATTTCGATGATATCGACCTCGAAAAGGAGGACATAAATCAGTGGTTCTCTATGTGTGGGGAGCAAATGGGTTTAGTGGAATGTGGTGAATCTCATGCAGATAAAAAAATAAATCAAAAGTAAATTAAAAATTAATTATGAATTAAAAAGGAATTTATTTTTAGATTTACATTTTAGATTACATTTCGATGATCGCGACCTCGAAAAATATGACATATATCAGTGGTTCTCTATCTGTGGGGAGCAAGGTCCTAAAGGGCAGAAAAGGGTTTATAGTAGAACGTGGTGCATCTCATGCAAATAAAAAAATAAATCAAAGTAAATGAAAAAGTGTAAATTAAAAGGAATTTTTTTTTTTTTTAGATTTACATAATTATTTAGGAATTTAAAAAGAGATAAATGATTATAATAATATTTGGTAAGAAATTTCTGATTTTAAAAATAAAAACCTTAAAGATGCTTACATTCTCGCATAAACCCATTTATACGGGAATAATATGAATACTATCAAATACATATTTCTTAGAAATTTAGGGACCACTTTTGATGACATTTCGATACATGTATTGGCTTGATTGAGTTAATAATAATTTTTACAAAATAACATTTTGAATATTTCAATATTAAATAAAAACATATCTACTGTTGAAATATTGAAAATATTAAATAAACGTACAATAAAAAATCTATCATGACATTTATTAATAATATATGTATTGAGGGATGCGACAGAATTTTCTGGTGTTAAGAGGGATAAAAAGTTTGAAGATCATTGTCATTATCAGTGTCCTCCTAGTGAGTTAATACGAATTTCTTGACTATTACCTTCTGATTGGATAATAATTAAGATTTAGATTTGGTAATAGTCTGATTTTAATACCTAAAACATTCAAAGATCTTGATATTTTGTCAACAACGTATGTATGCGAAAGTGGTTTGAATATTAACAAGTAAATATTTCTTAGTAATTTAGTGACCAATTTTGATGTAAGGGATTAATTAATAATGATTTCCACAAAATTATATTTTGAATATTTTAATATTAATTGAAAGTACTTACTATTCATTATCATTATTTGTACGAATAATAATTTTTAAAGATTAAATTAATCTAATATTGGTTTGTGTCAAATATAATTCTTATTATAATACTGCCTAATTGATTCTGAAATCCAGTTAGAATGACTCAGAAAAACGAGGTCTAAAGCATGCATCAATTCAAAATTACGATGTTTTAAGTGAAAATTACGACATAGTTGATGTAAATTAATATACATTCGAAATTTCGACAAGATTAGATTATTTTTAAGAGGTATTTCATTTTTTTGAAAAAGAGATCATAAACTATCCTATCGAATACATTTTACTCTTTTTGAACATCATGTGAAAAAATTTTCGATTATTACTTTTAACTCTATCCTCAGATTATTTACATAACATTACATTACACATAACGATCGGGTAAACAGGGTGTGACGATCATTATACTATACACCTCATTCTAAAATAGGTTTAAGATAGCTTATAAATGTACGTTGAAAGTTTACCAATAATTCCAGCTTATACCTACATTAAGGATACAAATGGATTGTGAATTCTTAAGGGATTATTGGTGAATAAATACTTAATTCATTAATGACCCAGTTGTCAAATGATGTAAGAAGACATAACACTTTCATTTGAAACACATTTGAACACAATAATGATGAGGATAAATTTCTTGTTACTTCGGGAACAAAATGATTCGCATAATTTTTCATTTTAATTAATAATGAGTGATAATGAAAATTCATAAAAGAATTTTCTGCATTTTTATTTCATATGATGTCACAAAAATACTACTGGAAATATATATAATTATTTAAAATAAAATCCTACTTAATATTATTGATCATTTTCACATATCATGCATCTTTATGATTTGATATGTAATGCCTGTTTGTTTAACCTTTCGTAGAAGTCTTATACAAGAACTTTGGAGCTATCTACTGATTGATCCACATTAAAACATAATTTCAATAAAAACTATACATCTTTTGGGGTGCAGCAGTGTTTCTTGTGCCACTTATGTTTGCCACGAACATCTCACGGCAGGCAATGAAAGTAGGGCATTATCTTCTGGAAGGACTTTTGGGTAATTGACATGAATTTGCTTGGTATTTGGTAGAAAACCCTGAAAACTCCCAGAAGGCAGTCTCACTAACGATGCGAGACGTTAATACACATGTACATAATATGCACACTAGGTCACCAAAATTCACCAAAAAAAAAAATGTACCTAACTAGCGTGTAATCGATTCCAGTCTGATTCTCCTTTGTGGCATGGTTTATTATTTTACCACTAGAAGCGATTTATTATTATCAGTCGGAGAGATTTATTATTATGCCACTAGGAGCTATTTATCATTATGCCATTTACAAACGTGAGGTATTATTGCTTTAAAAATGAATATAGACAATAGTAATTGCGATTGAATGTCTGTCAAATACTTGAACTATCTGGTAGGAGATTTCCAAGTCTCACAATTAATAAGCTAATACAGGGTAGTTTTCCTATAATTCCTCTTGAATGTTTTTATCCATCAAGACTTCTACACATTCTGATGCTCCAGGTATTTATAGGTAATAAGCTAATACAGGGTAGTTTTTTCCCTATAATTCCTCTTGAATGTTTTTATCCATCAAGACTTCTACACATTCTGATGCTCCAGGTATTTATACCAACAGAATTATTTTATTCATCCTTTTAAGAATATAGAAAACATTTTATAGATCTAAATAAAACTAAATCAGTTTTAAAGATGCTACAATTTGTTTTTCCTCTAGACTCAGTTTGACATTTTTGCAGCATTTCTGATATTTTTAAATCCATATTGCATTATTTTTCACTGTTTATTGGGAAGATAAACACAATGTTTTACAGGAAGCAAGCGCGTAAACATCGCGTGCAGTAAATAGTTGAATAAGAGTGTCATAAAGAAAATAAGCTGTCATTACGGTGTGTTGAAATAACAGGTCGGTTTGAAAGAAAATTCGTAGAAACATAGCCATTAATCATTAAATAGTATGCATTTTTCTTTTATATTCTACGAAGCTGCTTTTCTTGAATGTTATTTGCCAGAATTTCTAGGAATTATTCTTCAGTATAACAGCTTCTGCTATTAAATAAATATGTAATAATAGGTATAAATAGGTATAATATATAAAACTTCTTTTATTACCTATAAACTATAATCTTTCAATTTTGCATTTGACTATTAATTCATAAAAAAGAATATATATTTATATATTTATTATTAATGGAATTCATATTATTATTAATTAATAGGATTCATAGGAGTTAGTTTACCCTTAAAGTTTTTACAAAAATTATTTATTTCTATTGCATCAGTTGTTAACGTAGTTGTTTTTGTAACACGGGTTGGTCAATGAATTTTAACCTATTTAAAAAAATGTTTTTTAAGAAAAATACAAAAAGTAGATACAAATGGTCTATGATATATGTATTCCAAAGTTGTGTACTTTTAGTTGAGCGGAGGAAATAGTTTATATTAAGATTTCGCTCTATTGATTGTAATATGGTTGTGACAGTAAGAGATATGGCGTTTATGATTGGTCCTTTTAATTCTTTTAAGTCGTTCTGTAGTAAGTTAGTTCTGCAACATAGTGTATGTTGCAAAATATTCATTACAATATTCTGGAACATAGTGTATATTTCAAAATATTCATAACAATATTCTGCAACATAGTGCACGTTGCAAAATATTCATAACAATATTCTGGAACATAGTGTATGTTTCAAAATATTCATAACAATATTCTGCAACATAGTGTACGTTGCGAAATATTCACAACAATAGTGGTATACTAATGCAACTTATTATTTGGACTCAGAGTAAAAATTTCTATCCAATGTTAATATTTTTTTTTTCCAAAATAAGCGAAAAATTTCAACTGCTTTGTACAATATACAATCAACCTTGAATTTTAAAAAAAAAAAAAAAATTTTATGTAAGATTGGTAATTTTTTCATCTGTTTTCATTATCCTTAACATACCATGCAATGCGCGTTTTCTGATCTTAAAATAAAATAATTTGTTACGAAAATCTTTTTTACTTTGCTTAATAGAAATTTATCCGATACATTTATTAAAAATTTTCAATATTTTTACAAGAATAAATGAAAAATTTTATCCATTTTTCAAGTGGAAAACCTGACTAAAATTTTTCAAAATAATGCTAGTCACGACTATTACATTTTTTACATTTTATTACTTGGCATCTTATGCAACAGACAACGCAGACACTAAAGAAATAGCTCTGCCAAGATTTTACATATAATTTACCGAAAACCGATACTATGGAAACATTCTGCAACCGAAATATAATGCTGAAGATATTTTTTCCAATATCTTTGAGGAAAGCATTTAGACTTACTAATCACTTTTTTTCCTATTATGTCTGGTTAAGATTATTGATTAACTTGATATTTTCTACTAACTATAAATCTATATTTTAAATGGTGTTATTGTAAGCTGCTATAGAAAGTATGACCTTGAAGTAAAGTATTCAAAAGACAATGCAGAGTTTCTTTCGAAAAAAATTTAATACTCTGTCCAAAAAGTAAAACCAATTTTCAATTTCAAATTCCAGGAGCTTATGAAATTCTTACTTATTAAAACTTATTTTTCTTCCTTTTTTTTAGGTTGCTGACACTGTCCTTGACATCTGTGTGAAATTTGACATCAAAATATTCATTAGTGTTTCAGTTAGGCTTGGCTTTGTGAGACGCTAAAACCGATTCCGGCGATTTTTGAAATGTTTGAATTACTTGAGCAAAGAAGTTGCATTAAATTTTGTTTGCGGAAACTTATAGAATGTTGTAGAAGGCATTCGGTGAGCATTCCTATATCGTAATGAAATATTTAGAAGTGGTATAAGCAGTTCAAAAGAAGGCAGAGAACGCGTTGAAGACGAAGAGCCCTCACATCGACCATCAACCTCAACCAACGAAGCTCACGATTTCGTGCTTGAAAATCGTCGATTTACAATTAGAGACCTTGCTGCTGATGTTGGAATTTCAAAAGGATCGGTCAACTCCATTTTGGGCCTCAAACGCGTCAAATCTCGATTGGTACCGAAAACACTGAATGCGCCAGCTCACACTGCATTGATTCTTCGTGACTTTTTCGCCAAAATTGAAACCCATATCGTTCCACAACCACCGTATTCACACCATGCGACTTCTGGCTATTCCCTAAACTCAAAAGACATCGTTTTGAGTCGATTGAAAAGATTCAACGTGAATCGCCGCGCGCTTTGAATGCCATCCCTACCGATGACTTTTTGGCATGCATTGAGGATTGGAAAAAAAGTTGGCATAAGTGCATTGCGTCCGGAGGGGATTACTTTGAAGGCGGTGAAATAAATTTGGAAGAATAAATAAAGAGTTTTGAAAAAAATAATTGGTCTCACTTTTTCTGCACAGTAGTATAATAAATAATTGTTATTACTACTATTTTAGAAATGTAACGAACGTTAAATTATTTTTCTGTAGAATTTCAATTATTAAACCGATGAAGTCGTCAGTAAGTAGAATTCTATCAACCGATTTATCACACTGATAAAATCATCAATTAACCCCTACTGCTATGAATATTTAATTAAAAGAAACTAATCATTTGATGATAGATTACAACTCGGATAATTGGTTTCTTATAATGATTAAATTTTTCATGGTGAAGTTTATTTTGATGCTTCTTGATTCTTCGTTACTTTTTATTTTTGATGTTTTTAATTATTAATGACTTAATTATTCTGATTATTTTTTATAACAGGAATATACATGTGTTGAATTTCTTTTTGCATTACGCACTTAATCAATTTAATTAATAAAATTAATTCTGTACTTATCATTTAGTTAATTATTTACTAATTAATAAAACATTTTTACAAAATAATTTATTTCATGTAAAATGCTTATCAATTTTAAGGCACTAAAATTGTTTAAACGTACTACAGGTACTAAATTTATACACGCTACATGCACTAAAAATATTTATTTATTACAAAACTTATAAGAAAGTGTATTTTGAATCACTAACAAGCATCCATACTACCTCCAGGATTCGAACCTGAAGCCTGTGGTACCAAATGCCAGAAGTCTAGCCAATCTAATTCTGTTAGGGGTATTTATTGCAGTCATTGCTTCATTGCTTTCAGAGACAAGGAGAATGGATGGCAATTGTTACAACGTGTGTAAAGCCTCTCATACGGACATTTAAGCTGCCTGGTGGGAGTTTCCCGACTTTTCTCTTTTATGACACGCAAATGAGCAATATTTACTTCTAATATTAGAAGCAACTAAAATTAATATTAGAAGCAACTTTATTTTAATTTCGGTCTCAGTGTGTAAAATATTCTGTAGAAAAAAAATACTACTTATTTTTTTTATTATTTCTATTTGGTTAGAAAACCAAACTGATAAAATTAGAAAATTTCATCAGGTTTTTTTTTTTACTTATAGAAAATTCTAATCAAAATCATTTTTTTTACTAATAGAAGATTCTAACCAATCATTTTTTTCCTTTATAAAGGAAAAAATGATTAATTAGAATCTTTATAAAAAAAAAATGATTGATTAGAATATTTTATAAAAGATTCTAATCAATCATTTTTTCCTTTATAGAAGATTCTAATTAATCATTTTTTTTTTCCTTATAGAAGATTATAATCAAAATCATTTTTTCCCTTATTGAAGATTCTAATCAATCATTTTTTTCCTTATAGAAGATTATAATCAAAATAATTTTTTCCCTTATTGAAGATTCTAATCAAAAACAGTTTAGAATGCATTACACTTTTAACTCCTCCTATGTACTTAAATTTTTTTCTCAATTTAATCTATTTTATTAATTGAAGAAAGAACATGATCATTAAAAAGTATATTAATAACAGGTTACTACTTTTTATCAATTAAATTAAGCTTGTGGTAGTCTGGTTGAAATTAAAACAGATCAACTTAGTTTCCATCAAATAAAGGACTTGTTTACTGTTGACCTTTCCTTTCTTCTTTCAACAACTCTTACAGATTAATGTATCGTTAGAATTACCCTCTGGACAATTCTTTGGATAATAAATACGACCTTAGCCGCTGCTTAACCAACTTTTGTATGTAGTTAAAAAATTTTTTTATTTTTGTTTTTTACTTCGTTCTTGAGAAGCTGGTCTGAGAAGAAAGGCAACAAAATTTCGGAAAAAGCCAATTTCCTCAACAATTCAATTATTGTTACGCCTTTGACAACTTGATGATTACTTAAAAACTAATTATCTTTAATGGAAACTATTTAAAAATGATACTTAATCATTTTCTTTCATGCAATCCTGATTAGAGCAAACAAAGAGCCAATTCGATCGGTATTTGTTTATGCGATACGCTTCTTATTGTAATGTTTAAGATTAATAAATCAAATACAGTTTTGTTCCATTTTCTTCCAAAAATCTGTAATTGTTATAATTATGATCTGTAAAATTTTAACTTATTTTATGTAGTTTTTACTATAGAAATTAAATTTCTATAATAAATAATTTATACTTAAAGTATTAAGTATAATCAGAATTATAATCCTATAATCAATAGCCAGAAATTTCGAGCACCAGTACATCATTCTATTACCATTAAATATTTATTCACTTTTACTCATTTTGAAAAAAATAACGGAAAGTAGATTTAGGAAGTAATACACAATAAGAAAGTTATAACATGTAGATTTTTACAAATCTTTCACATAATTTTTTTATTAGAGAAATTCAAGTATAAATTTAGCCATTCGAATTATAATCAGAACTGTAATCCTGTTATGAATCACCAGAAATTTCCGGCACCAGCATATAACTCGATTACCACTAAAAACATCTTCCCTTTTACTCATTTTGAAGAAAATAACGGCAAGTAGATTTAAGAAGCAATAAGTAACGAGCAGATTCTGGCAAATCTTTTGGGGCAAAATCTTTCAAGCCAAAAAGAATCTTAAACAAGAAATCGAGTCAAAGTTACTTCTTACAGACGTACTATATTGCACGCGAATTCGTGCTTGGCTTGACTTTGACTAATTCGTGCTGGATAATAAAAAAAAGACAGTTCAGAATACTCGTTTCAGTCCAAAATTAAAAATTGGCATTAGCACGAATTAATTCGTGCTGCTCCAAGAAGTTATTGTTATGGTCTAAGAATAAAACACACAGCACAATAGTGGACTGTAAAAAACACATCTTTTTTATTCGAAAACCAAATGCATACTGCTGATGTTACATTTCTTTCTCCCTCCAGCCGGTTCCTCCCATGCAGACAGGATGTTTACATTATCTGGCAGTGGCTTCCACTTAGATTTGTTGTACTATGCACGTGGAGCTATTTATCCATGAGGCAACAACTATAAATATGAGGTACGAGTATATTCTGAGAGGTACGAGTATATTCTGAGAGGTACGAGTATATTCATAAGAGTAACTTCTTCTCAAAACCTATAGGATTCATGTATGTGTCTGAAAACTTATAAGATTCATGAAAAATGTCTTAATACCCTATTATGTAAACCTTGTACACTTTTCATTCAAAAACCAAAGCAAACAATATATTTTTTTTTTAATTTGTATATTACACTTCAGTTTTATTCTTTCACCGTCACAAATAATACATCCAATTTCTATTATGTATGCAATGATCCAACAAACAAATAAAACTATATTTCTTCTAAAGAATTTAGGCTTAGCAGTTACATGCGTGGACTTGCAGAAATTAATATTCGAGAACTTTTCAATCTTTACAAAGTCATTCATAAAGAAAACTTTATAAAATTTTCTTTCATTTTTCACCATCAGTCAACATGGTGCCCCGAGATAGCACCAAATCTGTCTAATCAAAGGTGAGTAACCTCAGGTCTAGTGCCCGGCGTATGTAAAATAAAAAAAAAAGTATAGTAAATTAATGAAAAAGTATATTTAATCAATGAAATTCATTACTTTACGTATTGAAAAGTGTTTTAGATTAATAGTCAGTAAGTTTATAAAAGTATCGCTGAAATATTTAATCACAATTTTCAGACAATAGTAAATAACTGTTGTACTTTAATTTTTTTATAGCTGATAGTAGTTTTAAATTCTTTAAAAAGACTTCTATGGAATTAATAAACCTGTAAGAGCAAACACTCGTCGAAATTAAACATTATATATGATATATTTTATAAAAAAGCAACAAAAATACATTAAAAAGTAATAGTTTGTGTTTGTTTTACTGCCGGACTTTTTTACGAACTTATATATTTAAAAACCGCATCAAACCAATACAATCAAACTACCGTTAGGAAAGTTTAAATTATTTAAACAAAATTTATACGCCAGAAAAAAATGGGATCTATTTTTAAATTGTCATAGTTAATTATGATAAAATATTAATTTTTTACCAATAAAATTTTATATTTTAAAAATAGTACATATAGTAGTTTTGATTAGGGCTTGATATGGGTGTGGACTTGATTCAGTATTGTTTCATGGTAGAAACTGAATAATTTGTTTCAATAATAATACAACACGTTTAGCTGCCGTGCTCATTTAAAATTGGAAAGACACCACTGCACAACTGTAACACATAACACAAAAAAAAAAAAAAAAAAACACGGTAAATATTTACAAAATCATTTTAAAAGCAAGCTTGTTTTAGGGTCATCCCTCCGTACTGCCTGGAAAGCAACTAAGGTCGAACAATAGACTCTCCATTCTCTTTTTCCTCACCTTCTCTCCCCAATCCTCGGTTCCAAGATCTAACCGAAAAAAGTAAGAAGGCCAAAGGCTAAAGTAAGGGTCAACCCGTGCTTGAATGGATGATCTATCAACAATGAACTCTACCCAGGTCCGGATTTTCCTATAGGCTAACTAAGGGCTTCCAGCCTAGGGCCTCAAGATCAAGAGGGGCCTACATTCAAATTGTTAGCAAATTAGAATTACACTATTCTAAAAATAGTAAACACTAAATCGAAAATAAGAAGACTTTTTTTTTTTTTTTTATTTATCATCCGTGCCACATTTTTTATAAAGATTAGTACCAATCACAACATGTTTCACATAACATATTGATATATATCACGGTAGTGAGGTATTTTATTATCTCTCATGTAATTTACAAACTTAAAAATGGGAGGTGAAAGGGCCTCATAAGGGGAATAAAAGATCTATCCTATGAAATAAACATGAACACAATAATATCATCTATAATCTTTCTTGCATTGATATATTCAGGGTTATTCCCTCACCAAATGATCTTATGATTTAAAACAGTATAGTACTGATATGGGTATGAGCCCCACTTTGGACTTCAGATTGTAGTGTGTGGGTTAGGTGCCAGATTGTAACTGGGTGTGATTGGGTAGAGATAGTTGAGGCACAGCTTTATTTAATACGCACAAACACCGCACACATACACTATTTAACACATTTAAACACAGATAATTATAGATTCGCGGAAGGACTCCACGTCTAAGCTAGAAACCCAAACTCGGATACGCGCAGGGTACTCAAAATGTACTTCCTCTCCGGGTGAGATGGTTTGTCGCTCTATCGTAATTTTTTTGCACACTTTAGACTAATTAAACCGGGACCTACTGCTTAACGCGGATTCCGAACCACTAATAAACATCCATGCCACAGCCAGGATTCGCACTTGAAACATGCGGTACCAAAGGTCAGAGCGCTAGTCAATTAGCCATCAGGCCGCTTCGGATGACAGTCAACTAATTAGGCCAACTAGCCAGTTTCTCCTGAACGCCACAGGGGCCATCTTGCCAGTGGGTAGGAGGAAGCAGGGTTACAGTATGAATTTCTTCGTTAATGATAAATCCACTACTTTAAAATGACAATATCCTTTTCTAAATTTACCTTTTTTTTTACTGTTTTTAGCATAAATGTTTACTCTTAAGCTCGAAGATCGACAATGTGGTAAAATCAATAATATTATGTAATTATTAATAAATTAAGATATTTTACTGATATCCTGATCCTCAATAAAAAGAAATGCAATTTCTTTATTCAAATCTAATCTTTATTTCTATTTCCAAGTACTTGCAACGTAAGTAATTGTTCAACTAATTTCACTCCTTATTGCTATTGCAACTAGCTCCTTTACAACTAATTTTCCTTTTTTGTACAAATAATTTGGCTTCTCTTCAAAGTGTTGTGTTTTTTGCCTGTTTTCTATCAGGATCAAATTGCAGGAAAATTTCTTCTTTAATTATTGTTCTTTCTGTCCAACCATACCGATATTAAGAAAAAGTTCAATAATCCCCAACAGAAAATTGTCTTAGCATTGTATAGAAATAAAACATTTTTTTGCTCATGTAGCCTTTCAAACAGCCAATATTCTTTCGCAGATTGGCAGAGACCAAAATGAAGAGGCTTTACTCTTCTACAGAAAATAGTTCCGCAGGAAAGTCTATCGAGATTGTATTAGTTCCCTAATCTAGCTCAAATGTGAATTGATAGCGATTTTATTCCAACAGAGAAATTGCGTGATAGAAAAAAAAAAAAAAAAGTAGATCGGGTAAAAAGTAGAAATTGTAAGCCAGAAACACTGAAAGTGAAATACTGGGAATGGAATCTAAATTGAATCGGGCTGAAGAATCAGAAAAGGTATTCGAGGTATTCTTCCTTGACTAACAACAAAAAGAGAACAAATTTTCTGAAATTTCTTTGCTTAAAACGTCACGAATCTCCGTTTGCTCTTTCTCTCCCTGTCAACAAATTGCGCAGTCCTAACAAAGACCAAAGTAAAATATCTGCGATGTGTAAAAGGTCAGGGAATTCCAATTCCCTTCATAGTATAAAGTCTGGAACAGATAGACCAATAGATAGAAAAGTAAAAAGATTTATTTTTAGATTTTAAGGTAAAAAATAATTATTTAACACGTGTATGTAATTAAAATTATAACGTTTTTACAGGAGTTACTACTGTGTCAAAAAAAAGTAATACCAATTTTTAATTTAAAATTCCCGGGGCTTATGAATTTAATTTTCTTTTTCCTTTTTAGGTTGCTGGCACTGTCCTTGATATCTGTGTGAAATTTGATGTTAAAATATTCATTAGTGTTTGAGTTACGCTTGGCTCTGTGAGACGCTAAAACTGATTCCGGCAATTTTGAAATGTAAGATTGAAATTGATGTTTTTGAAATGTGATTGATGTGAGAAATTGATATTTTTGAAATGTGATTGATGTGAGAAATTGATGTTTATGAAATGTGATTGATGTGAGAAATTGATGTTTTTGAAATGTGATTGATGTGAGAAATTGATGACAGAAATGTGATGTTTGAAATGTAAGATGTCTTCTTTAAACTGTTTATAACACTTCTAAACATTTCTTTCCGATATAGGAATGCTCACCGAATGCCTTCTGCAGCATTCTATGCGTTTCCGCAAACAAATTACAAAGGTAAGCAACATTTCATAAAAATTACTATGCTTCGTAGATGTATCAACAAGGATAATGCATTGATACATAATGCCATGGAGGATAATGCATTGCTTACATGCAGGAGTTTTTCTTATCATAAAATTATTTTTCTGTAATTACTATAGATAGTTGAATTTTGATTTATCTCTTAGGCGTTTGATAATTCCGTGCAGTAAATAAGAATTTAGATTATAATTTTTTTTAATTTAAAAATCAGTTTTTAGCTGTTTGGGCTGATTTTCATTTAATGTGAGAGAATTTTGAAAAATAAATTTTGCTACATTTTGCTTGAAAATAATTTTTGTTCAGAGCAATTAAACTTTCCAAACATAATAAGAAAATATCTATATATTTTTTAATTATTCATAACAATAAAAACTTTTAATATTTTGAAACAATTAAAAAAAATTTGTTTACTTTTAAATGAATTTTTTTCTCCTTAAACAGATACCTTAAGTACATTTAATTAAATTGCATACAACTTATTGCTTTAAAGAAAATTTTAAACAAGCTATCAGGGTGCAGTATTCTTAAAAAAACGTAATAGAATTTTGTTGCAACATTTTATTCAAAATGATCTGAAGATAAATAAATGTATTGAAACGAGACAATTTTTTTCTATTTTGAATAAATTTTGAGGTTATTAATACGTTTTCAGTAAAGGCACAAAAAGATCTTAATAAATTGTAATAAATTCATCTAGACAATCCGCGTGGAGCTGATATGTTTTTAGGTTCTACTTTAAACATGTCCCTAAGTTAAACCGATTCTTTTACAGTAAGCATGCATTCTAGACAGCTTATTTTGCCCAAACTTCGTATTGTTGTGTCATGTATAGTATCCTGTTTGGATATATACTGCAGGTTAATAAAACTAACACATTGAATAGACCCACAGAAAAATGTTTGGGATATTTCTGTAAGCCTCAATTTAATTAAAAACTTGCAAGTTCTTTGGGTTTAGTTTAAAGAATTTGAATTTAAAGAAATTGTTTCACCTGTGTTCCTATTATTTACGCTTAGAATTATACTCCTTATTCAAGTTATTTTTATGGTTATTTTGTCTCACTCAAATTGTTTGATTGGCATAATTTATTTATGTGGATTTTTGTTATGCACTTTATTTTAAAAAAGAAACAATCAGTATCATAAAGTTTGAGGAAATGAAATTGATGGAAATGAAATAAAAGCATTAAAATTAACAATCAGTATCATAAAGTTTGAGGAAATAAAAATTGATGGAAAGGAAATAAAAGCATTAAAATTAACAATCAGTATCATAAAATTTGAGGAAATAAAATTCATAGAAATGAAATAAAAACATAAAAAACAAAATAAACCAAAAGCATTAATTTTATTTCAATAGCTACTCTGCGAATTTCGATGAAATTAAGGAATTGAAAAAAATATAATAATTTGCTAAGGTAAGCTGATTTTACAAATTTCGAATTTTAACCATAAATACGTTTTCAAGTTAATTTTCAGCACTTCAATAAATTTTTTTTTCCTGCATAATATAAAATTTTTAATTATTTATGACTTTGTTTTTAAAATAAAGGCTCATAAAAACTGCGTAAAGAATTTGTACAAGTAAATTTATTGTTTAAGATAAAACTCTTTCGAATTTGTTTTTCTCAGACTCTAAAAAGTTTTTTATACATTTAAAAAATTCCAGCTGAGCACTGTAAGAAGAAAAAGAATACATTTTTATAAAAACAAGTTTTTTATAAAATATCCTAAGTTTCAAAAATCAATCGTAGATTCAAAAATCCACAAACAAAAAGTTAAAAAAAGCTGAAACACACAAAAATAGTTAAATTTAAAAACTAGGATATTCAATGGCATGCTTAAGAAATCAGCTGGCTTTGGCATTGTTGATTGTTGAAGAGAATGTAGAGATTGTTGGAGGAGTTTTGAACAATTTTTCGACTTTTTGTGAATTCGAAATTTAAAAAAATTCAGAACTCGTATCAAACTACATAAAACGAGTTAAAAAATTATAAATTCCTTTCATTTTTATTAATTTTGCTTAAAATAGACTGATCTATATTTTTAAACAATTATTCAAAATTACCTTTAAAAATCACAGAAACAATAAAACATAACATATCAATTAAATTCAAAAAATTCTGTACCCTTGAAAAAGTTTAAATAACTGTAGGTTGAAAATAATATATCACGTTCTTAGGAGAAAATGGCACACAAAATTGATAAAAAAAAGCTTCCCTTTACAAAAACATAATTTTTGTTATTACAAAAACATTAAATTAGTATTACTTATTCAGAGAAACAAAATTATTTATCTATTTTAGATTTTTCAGTTCTTTAAATTGTTTTTAAAAGAGGTTTTAACACATTTGTTTATGATTCATTAATTGCCACAAATTTTAAATTCCATTATAACATTATGTCACTTTGTTATTTTCTATGCAAAATGCTCTTGGTGATTTAAAATAATACTGCTTTCCACATATTTACAGAAAATCACAAAAACAGCAATAATTATTTCAAAAATAACATCACATCACGTTCATAATGAGAAAATAGCATACAAAGATGATAAAAGAACTTTACTTTTACAAAAATAGCAGTTTACAGATCAATAATAATAGTGTAATGCAATAAAATATTACACTATTATTATTGATCAGTTCGAAATTTATGCATGTTAATAAATAGAAGTTGCTTAATAAAATTACAACATATAATTGGTGTAGTTGCAATTGGAATGTATCATCTTCATGTAATGTTTGACTATAACATTGACGTAAGAAATTTAGAATAGCTACTACGCATTGGTGAATGAGAGGCTGGTCAAAATTGAATAAAAATGGTAATGTTCTTAAATGTGAATCCTTCTGTGATTATAAGCTTTGGACACAATTTCGAATAGCGAATTCGCTATCTAATAGGTTATGCCAAGGACAGCCGAGAAATAATCAGCGGTCGATGTTTGGTGCCATGCTCATACAAGACTAGAATTCTAACATCAATCCAACTTAGATCTTGCCTTATTGCACCATCCATGTCTCAACGTTTATTGTACTCAGATGTTTCATGAAGGTGGTCTGTACGCCTTTTGGGCCCAAAACTTCCTCCTCACTTTATAGTAGTGAGAGAGGAAGGATCCACCATGCATTCTTACAAAAGTTATAACCTTGAATTCAAAGTTAATAGATCTTCCTTTTCAAGGACGGTTTGACTCTTACGTTAGACTTTGGATTAGTGACTCTTACGTTAGACTTTTGCCAAGTTTATTTTCGCTTGTTAGACTTTTTGGAACCGATAATGGGGGAGGGAGGAAGAGAAAAAAGGAGTGTCAAGTGAATGGTTCCAGACAGTACGGAGAGCACAACAGTCGAGAGAAGTGTTCCAGGCAGTATGGAAGGTACAAAGAACGAACTGACGTAGCGAACGGGGTTTTTGAGATGATTTTGTAAATAATTGTCATATAATTGCGTTTTTTGTGTGTGTTGTGTCGCAAGTGAGCAATGCTATCTCAGCAAATTTTAAATATGGCAGCTAAAAGTTTGGAATCATCATTTAAAGAAACGATTATTTCAACCATGAAACAACACTGAATCAAGACCACGCCCATATTAGGTTCTAACTTGTACTGAGAGTTTGAAGTTAGCAAGTCAACATGTACACTTGACTACGCATCAAATTTAAGCTGTTCTTTTAGGATGAGTTCATGTTTAGTTAGCAAAGCGTTGCTTTATATGTAGGAACCTGGAACTCATTATCATCCATCAAATAACCTGAAAGAGATTCCTACAAAGGAGATACTATCTGTGTATAGTATGGTATCTCTTTGAATGAACTCGCAGACCTCCATGTCTTTTACTTGAAATTGGACTGTTCAAGTTTATAGAGTAAACTGGAAGTCAAGTTTATAGAGTAAATTGGACTGGAGATAGTACACTACACTACTAGATACATACCACACTAGACATCATAATACTTATGTATGCTTTTATGTAGGTGAAATACAAAGTAATTTAACCTACAAGATGACAATTCTAGCTAGAACTCAGAGAGCTCGTAACGGAAAAGATTATCTTGAAAAGCAAACAGCTTTTTAGGGACCTGAATTCCATCGATCCTGTTTGGAATATCTTGGAAACGCTTTGTAGTTTTCAGTTCTATTCCTCATGACTCTTGACACGCATAGAACCATTTTGCAAAATCAATAGCTCTCACTTCCTACTGATATTATAGACAGCATAATAGAAAGCAGCGCCTACTTATATGTGTGATGTATTGTTACTTGGGTTAAACCCACCACATATCAGACACTTTTTCTTTATTAAACTGGCACATCCAATTTGTCATACATCTGTTAATTACAAAACATCATAATTATTAAATGATTTGTTTCATGTTACCTTACGGCTTACTATATGTTATATATTATATCTCGGTATCATTTAGTTTATAGCCTTTTGAGTTATTGCTATTTTTTCGAATTTATGAAAAACAAACAAAGTTCAAATTTTTTGAAATTTTGGGGATTAAAATAGTGATATTCAATCAACATTTTAGTACATAAAGATTTTCACCCAGTTAATTTAATTCTAAGAAATTTGTAAGGAATTAAAGGGACTTTAGGTGACTTTGAAGTCTAATGGATCATCACATATGGAAATCGACTAATCTCTAGCAGGAGTCTTTCAAACATTTATCCCCTCAAACATACCTCTCATCTAGATTCTACGAAGAATATATCATCTCTGTCTGAAATCCCGTGAATTTAAATATCTCTTAATTAATTAAACTTAATGGTAGCAATGTTAATTAATTTAATTTCCTGACATCCCGCACTAGAGCAAGGCGAGCAGGTTTTGTATCCGATTAGAATAACGTCTTTACAAACTGAATGCATTAATATTATATTAATATTTTTAATAACCGATTATATTAAAATTTTTAATAACTGAATATATTAATAATTTTTAATAACTGAATATATTAATAATTTTATATTCTTAAATATTTTAATATTTATAATATTTAATAATTTATACTATTTAATAATATTTAATATATATATTCATATATTTTATTAATATTTTTTTTTATGATTCTAAGAATACAGTCTTAAAACTTGTTAGTAGATTTATTTTACAGGAGTATTAAATTTTCTTCTGAAGTATTTGTTGACATTAGGATAAGAAGTAATATTTTAAAAGATGTAAATATTTTTAATTTAATAACTTAAAATAATTCTTGTATTATAAAAATCAATTTATATGTTTATAATGCTGTATAAGAATTATATAAAGTTTTAAGTTTATTGATTAAGTATTATTGATCTTATTATATAAATAACAAGATCAATAATACCAATCGTTGAGTATTATTGAATCAATCAATGTATTGAACATTATTGATCTTATTATTTGTATACCCACAGCTAAATACGACGTCTTATTGTATTCTTTTGCGGCAGTAACGGAAAATTATTCTATACTTACCTCATTATCTAATATCAAGTATTCTAACTCTAAGAGAGAATTCATTTATATTTCTAAAATTTAAAATGATCTACATTAATTTATATAATTATTATTATTATATTTTGATATTAAATGGAATTTATGTGATGTCCTAAACGTCGCTAATAATTTCGCCCAATAAAATATTTTTATTTGTTTGTACTTTTTACGAATAACATTACTGCATATTTATTCCTAAAGTGTTAACTATTTTTTGAAAACATTAGTTGCTGTCACTCAACTAGTTTCTCTGTTGTCAAAAATCTTACACTTAAAATAATTATTCTTGTCTATAATAAAAATTATCTTATTATCTCTTGTCTTAAAAAAATTTTATCTTGTCTATAAATCTTACATTTAAAATAATTTTTCTGAATTCCTATTTTTAAAATTCATCATTTAACTTTTTGCTATGAGCAAAATATAAACCTTTAGATCTACCAGAAGAATATTTTAGAAAAATCAACTCTGAAGATACTTAAGCATTTCTATATATACATTTGTATCCATTAATACTGCAATTCTTTTTAGCAAAAGTTGTTTCATATGTTTTTTTTCTTTTTGATAGAATAATTTTGATTTAGCATTTATAAATTTGAAATTTTATGAATGTCATAAATCAAAAATTGAATGAATTGAATTGAATGAAAAATTGAATTGAATTGAATTGAATGAAAAATTGAATGAAATGATTGTCATGAATGAAATTTCATGAAACATGTCATAAACTCGCTAATAACTTTCACCCTATAAAATATTTTTTATTTGTTTGTACTTTTTACGTATAGCATTACTGTATAATTATTCCTGAAGTGTTAACTATTTTTAAAAACATTAATTGCTGTCACTCGACTAGTTTCTCCATTGTTCAAACTCTCCAAGTCCTACGCATAATATAACATTTTGAATTCCTATTTCTGAAGATTCATTATTTGACTTTTGCTATGAACAAAATTTAAACCTACCAGAAAGATATTAAAATATAAAATTTAGATCTACCAGAAAAATATTTTAAATCCATTATGAAATACTTAAGCATTTCTATACATTTGCATCCATAAATACGACGAATTTTTTTAACACATGTTATTTTTACATGTTTGTTTCTTTAACAGAATTATTTTGATTTAGTATTCATAAATTCGAAATTTCATGAATACCATGAATTAGAAAATTTAATGAATTGAATGTTATGAATGAAATTTTATGAATCATGTCATAAACACATCGCTTATAACTTCTCCCTATAAAATATTTTTTATTTGTTTGTACTTTTTACGTATAACATTACTGCATATTTATTCCTAAAGTGTTAACTATTTTTAAAAACATTAATTGCGGCCATTCGACTAATTTCTCAATTGTTCAAACTCTCTAAATCTTACCCTTGAAATCGTTATTCTGAGTTTCTATTTTTGAAGATTCATCATTTAACTTTTGCAATGAGCAAAATTTAAACCTTTTTTATTTGAGCTTTTTTATTCAAAATTTAAACCTTTTTAGACTGGTTTTTGAGTTTTCACTTTGCTATGAGCAAAAATTTAAACATTTAATAAAAAAAATCAACTACGTAAATACTTCAGCATTTCTACATATACATTCGTATCCTTAAATAGGATGAATTCTTTTAGCGCATGTTTATTTCATTGATAGAATTATTTTGATTTAGCATTCATAAATTTGAAATTTCTTGAATGTTATAAATGTACTCATTCATCATAACATGGGATGAAACTTAAGATTAAGATAAACCTAAGAGCTATTTACGGTAAAGAAATTAAAATTTACGGTTCTTTTATTTCCGCATGGGAAAGAGGCATAAGAAGTCATTATACTTCTATTTTACGATAGTGATGTTCAAATATTGAGATTAGATACGTAAAAAAAAAAAAAAAATGAATAAATTCAATATTTGATTCTCCTACTAGATAAATAAAACCAAAAAGCAAAATAAATTATACCCCTCCTATTCAATGAAATAAAGATAATCGAACGTATTTTCGATTCAGCAAATAATGCTATCTTCTTTTAAACATTGAATGAGTACCATGCAACTTTTTTTTTTTTGCTTCGTAAAACTCAATAGCTCATAAAACGCGTTCATAAACTTTTTTTCGAAAATAATAAAAGACAAATAGAAAATCTATTTATAAAGTTGCTTTACTTAAGCATAGAAAATACTTTGTTTTCGTGAAAAAGTTCCCAAATACAATGTCTTTTATTTTTAGATCGGATGGGTTTTTTTTTTTTTTTTAGTTGTTTTCCACGGTTTACCCCTTTAAAGGTTGTTTTTTAATACAATTTGGTTTCAGAAAAGTTTTTGTTACTAAAACAGAAAATATGAATAGTTAGAACTATGATTAATAAGTTTTAACATGTTTTATTTATTTTTTATTTTCGAAATTCAAGTATAAATTTAGTCATTTGGAGTGCCCGCTAGAAATAGAATTATTATTCTTCGATTCATCACCAGAACTTTTTGAGAATATCATACGATGCATTGCTGCTATTATCACTAAAAATGACTTCATTTTTATTCATTTCGTAAAAGATTCACAGAAAGAGAATTTTGCTCTATTTATTAGGTTCAAAAACAGATTGCAAATTGTTTTTAAATTCATTAATATGAATTTTTAAAAAATAATTTTGAGATGATAAAAGCAAATTTTATCAACCAAGTGATTTAAAATAATTTTTTGCTGCTTAATTGACCATATTAATTGTTATAATTAATTAGATAATTTGTTAGAATTTCAATCACAACAGTTAAGAGTTTTTGAATGAGTCATTGTTAAATGTAATAGCTAAATAAGCATATAAAAATTTTAATTAGAGCTTTTTCAAGAACAATGGCTTTGCTTAAAGAATAAAAATTGCTATAAACACTTATAAGGGCATCATTTTGAAATTATATTAATTTAATTAATAAATTTTAATGAAATATTTTTTAAGTCTAAATAACTAAGTTATGATTTTTATTATAATGAAGAAGCAGCGTGTCGATAGAATAAATATGAATTATGCTTATGAAGCATCATCCAAAGCAATAATATGCAATTGGTTTAAAAGAATTAAGTTGTGGAAATATGAGTTTCAAAAAGATTAATTTTGTAAATATTGACCCCAAAATGTACTTGTCAAAAAAATATTGATGTTAGACAAAAAATGTTTACCTTAAATTATGACATTATATGTGAGAAAATTGAGGCATCTTTTTAAACAATTCAAGAAAATATTATGAATCCTTTGAAGGAATGTGATTGTTGGATTTTTTACAATATTTAACTCAAAAATTGCTCATGTTAAATGGGGCAAATAAAGTTCCAAAGATACAAAAATAGTACCCCAAAATCTATTTTTGACATTATAACAGACGAGCTTCATTAAATGTCTTTTTATACCGCATAATCTTTCTGAGATGATGCTGATTACTATTTTTGACTGATTGTTTTCGACTAACAGTTACTTCATTTGGACAAGAAGAGTGGGTTCTATTTCCATTTTTAGTATCTTTAAAATCGTAGCTTTTGAGAATCCAATTAGTCTTATCAGTCTCTGCTATTCAACATTCATCGATAAGTTCATTTTCAAATGGTGAAAGTCTTTTTTCTGTCATACAGTTTCAATTCTCGATAAGTGAATATATACAACATGCACAAGCCTTTTTAATTGTATGTCTTAAATGGATTTTACGTACTATATACGTAGCCAAAAATCATAACATTTGGGGGGGGGTAGCATAAATATCTTTGGCTCATTTCTTAGCATAAAAACATCTGTAGGTTTGTAATTTATTGTGTGTATTTCCTTTGGTCCGATTGAAATATTTGATAAAATGTATATTTCTTATTATTCATCAATAACAGATATTTATTAGCATTTATGTATGCCTTATACATTGGCATTCAAAGCTTAAGCAACAATGTAATTTTTAAGCAAACATCTATAAAATTGTAGAACAGGAGTTATCGTGATCAGTATATTGAACACATTCAGTTGACGGATGATTTCTATGCAAATATCAAGAACAAGCACTACAATAGCACTTGTCGTGAAGGACGCAAAATTCATACAAGACAACGATAAAAATCAGGATGAAATGTAATATTAAAGAAATTCTTTAAGTTAAAGTTAGTTCATACATGCTATATGGCTAAAAGAAACCAGCTGGATATTTATACATGTGGTAAAATGTTCTGCAGATTTGAAGAGAGGCTAAGTAGACAAGTGTAGTCTAAGTGTTTCAAAATGACGATAATGCTTTTTCACAAGTTTGAAAAGCCTTCCAATTCATAGGTACAGCAGTAGAAAAAGGTTGCTGTGTGGTGATCGATTAAGAAAACAATGACAATGAATGACTATACATCATCTTGAAGGCGAAAGGAGATCGATACCAACAAGTGAACAAAATTGATCAGCGGAAACATACGGCAACGGGATGACAAGGACTGACACCTTCATAAACATGACCTATTCAATTACATTCCAGAATGTTTCATCCCACTGACAGCTACCCTTTAGACACCATATAGACTGATATAAAAGAACGCAAATACAGGACATCAAACCAATAAAGTCACATTTGCTTGATTGATAACAGTCGTTTCAGTGTTAAACGCGATTCTCAACTATTCTAATATGAAGAGAGATAGGGACACAGTTTTATCCCAATAACATTAGAGATGGAGCTCCAAATTTTCGATAGAAACGTAGTAACAGAAGGTAGCTATTGTCAGAAAGCGATCCTGTCCTACGTGCATCTGTTCCGAGGTGCCATTGTTGTAGACTTAGTTTTTATGGACGATGATAGCAGGCCAAATCATTTTGTTGATAAACTTCTGTAAAGTAAATATATCACTAGAATGGATTGGTTAATGTATTTCCTGATTTAAATTCCATAGAAGATGTGTGGAATTCTTTAGAGAAACACCTTTCAGAATTATTATATCCACCGAACCAACAACTGAAACAGATACTCATTGACGAGCGGGCACTCTTACCTCAAGAACTGTTAGATAATTTGATCTTGACTTAAGTGTTTTGAAAAGTATGCTGGCTGTTTCTGCTTTATCTCAATTTATCAAATGTTGTTAATACAACAGACGAAAATAATTTGACAAAAGTTAAAATGAAACCTTCATAAAGAAACTATCCTAAAATTCGAAATTCTTGATTTCATTCCCTATGGTGAATTTCAAAATCAATTTTAAAGAAAGGAATCGTTGCACGTACTTTCGGCAATGAAAAATAGGATGGGTAAATATGAAAAAGAAAGAAATGGATAAAACAGCGGATCAAATAGACAATATTTCAACATTTGAACGAGGATTAGAACACATGAAGTACAACTAGTACTTGAAATAATAAGTGTAATAATAATCCCAGAAAGAAAAAGTGAGGTAGCCCATAACTTACAGGGTTAAGAGACTATAACCTGGTGTTGAGTAGGGACAGACGGTGCCAAACAACCATCTCAGTTCAGGAAGTCATATCTTTTACTAAAGAGCATCTGTTTGTTGTTCTTCTTGGAAAGACAAATATGGCAAATTTGTATCAGAGTTACTCTTTCGATTAAGTCTTTTTTTTATTCTATACTGTATACATTCTATTCACTTTTGCATTAGTAAGCTATTTTTAATCTTTTAAGTGCAAAATACTATCTCTGCATTCTATATTTCATATTTCCTTCATTTTCTTCATTTCATTTTTCCTTCGTATTTCATATTCGTGATTTCTTGCGGAGTTACGGTAAAAAAAGAAACACTCGTTGCTTGTACACTAATGAAATACAAATCAGAAGTCAATATTAAAAGCTCTGTACTCTTAAGACTATTCTCTCCAGAACTAAAACTATATATTTACTTCACGACAATAATTCTAAAACATCTACACATATATTAGTGCTGTTAAGAATAAAAGTTACACTCTTTTTGTATAATTCACATACTGCACGAAATTTTTTTAATATAGATAGCTTATTACTTTCTTCAATTAGCAGCAGTTTTGAAAATAATTTCATGTAGAGAAGCACAAATCATTTATAATAGCAGCAGCATCATTGTAGAGAAGCCAAATATCATTTATAGCTGATAAATTCGTGATAAAAATTATCTTAATGATAAACATTTTATTGTTAGATTGGATTGATTTTTAATGTAGCCATGATAATCACATATGATAGACCAACTGTAACAGAAACTACGGCAAACTTTTTTTTGTTATCTCTAGCATACCCCCACAGTCAAAGCTGTTTCCTTCCAATCTATTCCAACCATGCATAACAAAGAATATTTATCACTAAATTCAATTGGTAAAGAAGTAATCTTATTGCTTAGTAAGTTAAATCCTTCATTCAATTGTATACCCGATACAACGAGAATGAGTAGGATGGTCAAACTATGGACAGTGACCTGTAGCAAGATGCAATTATGAACTTCTATGGAAACAAACATTGCTAAATAAATGGTTCGCATAAACATTGACAGCAAGAAGACAAAGCACAGGAAAAACAAGTAGTTAATTCTCTTATCTATTTTATATACCAATTCTGACATTTTATTATAATATTTTATTGGTAATGTTGATCTATTATTGATACTTCCTCCGAAGCCTTTACAAATATTGGCAAAATCATGCACATTGTTGCATAAAATGCCGTGAAAGAAGTTATGATGGAATATGTAACTAAAATCCATGCACAGTGAAAGAATACAAAGATTATATAGATATACAAGCAATATTTAGGATCTTTTAATCTAAAAGAATCCAAAAATATCACTTGCATCAGAATTGTTTTTCCATGCATAAATATCATCTGCCAAATCTAATATCATCATGATGACACTCATGTAGAAATACAGTGTAATTCTATGATGAATATAATTCTTACCGATGTAATTTTCCAGTCTCTGAGTAACTGAAGAACTTCAGAAAGGTTTTTTTGAGTTTTTTAAAAATTCGATGTATAAGAAAAGACTTAATAAAATTAGGTACATATACAAGAAGTGTCCTATAGTAATTGTTTTAATATTCTGAAAGCATCTATACAGACACAATATTAACTGTACACTTATGCAAAGTATTGATAAAATAGATATGATTTTAGAAATATATTTGAATTGTGGTCTCATAGAAGGACTATCAACAGAAATTCCTACAAAACAGAAGAAAAAAATTACTTTTTCAATAGTATGACTGTTAGGAATATCCATTTTCAGCTATTAGTTTTATAATCCAGTCTGTTATATATATCAACATCCGCTTCTGATATTGGTATATGTTACATGTTGTTGCAATACCGTGCGAAAGAGAAATACGAAAAGTTAACTTTTGAGAAATATTTTAATAACAGTTGAAAAATAAACTGTTTCTCAACTTAAGAGATTAATTCTTTTCAATATTTTTTTGGGGGGAAATTACCTAGTAACTAAAAACAAAAACATTAATGTTCAGAAAAACATCATTTTTCCAATAGGTTATCTTTTGTATAACATAGCAGAAGTTTCATTTCCAAGTTATTCATATATTAATAACTGAAATTAGCAAGTATTTTTCATATTTCGTTCCACCAAAAAATAGTCATTTGTTTTAATTATAAATATTTCTATGTGAAGATAAAAAACATTAACTTTTATAAGTATAGTTTATACATTAAAAATAAAAGTATAATCCTCATAAAAGGCATTGCTTTCTCTATCGTGGCTTATTGGTGTAATATTTCTTGACATAAATTAATGGAATACAAGTTCAACCGATGTACATAAAAATATATACCCATAATATATGCTGGGATGTCATAAGTCGGTATAATTTTTTTTTTTTTTTTTACTTTTGATAGTTGTCATACTCGAAATAATTTAATAAACATCGAATTAATAGAAGGTTGTTTTTATGATCAATTGTTACAATCAAAATACATTAACTTCATTATTAGAATCGAAGACTCAAAAGGGAACAATTCCGAAAAAGTAATCAAAATAATAATAATGTCTATCTTGTGTATATACTGAATAATAATTAGATGTTACATTCTTGTCGTCTGTTTCTGAAATAGGTTGTCTTGGCAACTATGTCCTATGTATTTTTCAATTATGACCATGTTGATAACTGTTAAGAAAGAATTATGCGTATAAAAATTATTTTGATTTTCCTAAATCTTTTGAATCACAATTATCATTTTTTTTTAATTTTATTTACAGCTTTTCAATTTAAATAAATATATTTTATGAGAATTTTTTTTTTTAAAAGTATTTATAAAAGGTTACATGCAACATTTTAAGGTAAAGTTGTAACTTTTTTTTTTTCAACAATAAAAAACTTTTTACTAATTTTTTTTTTTTTTTTTTTTTTTTTTTTCTTTTATGTCAAATTATGCTTCACAATGAAAAATAAAGGAAGCAATGTTTTTTTAAGAGTTTAGTTGAGAATTTTGATCAAAAAGAGAATTATTAACCACAAAAATGCTGATGAAATAAATTACCGAATGTTAGGCCAAAAATTCAAAAGATTTAGCCGCAAAAAAATTTGAAACAAATTTATTCTGTGAAGAAACTCTATTTTTAATAGAATTAATAATAAGTATGGCCAATAATTGGCATTACATACGTTAATTTGGCTTGGTTTGTCGCTCTACGATCATTTTGTGCACATTTTAGGCTAAGTAGACCGGGACCTAAGTGTAACGTGGATTCCGAACCACTAACATCCATGTAAGAAATCACACATAGAATTAATTTAACAAATATATTTTCTTTTCCAGTATACATTTTTCAATAAACACAAAATTTACAAGGAAAACCTGTAATGTGTATTTAGATATGTATTAAATTAGTTTAAGTATAACAACTAACAAAAATAAAAAGAATAACAACTTTACCTACTTATAGCATCCCAGCATATTTTATATGAATATATTTTTTTCTCTACATCTGTTGAACTTGTATTCTAAACTATAGATTTCTATACGTAGAAACTTGGAAAAAGTTGATAAATTATATATAGGTACTTTTCCTCAATGCTAATAACTAGGCAATAAAAGGAAAAATAAAAACTAATACAATAAAGAACATGAGCAGTATATCAAAGATATAGAAGTACTGAATAATTTCAAATGTACAGTTGCAAATATTAAAACCAACGAGAGTTTGAAAGTTAAATTGACTAAACTTTAAAGCAAATACAGATTTGTAAAATTGCCTTCAAGTATTTCGAAAGAAAAACATTTTAAGAAATATGAAAGACATATTTATATGTCTTTTTGTATAAAAATTTTATTAAAAAATTATTTTATTTTTCCATTTATTGCCTAGTTATTAGCATTGAGGAAAAGTACCTACATGAGAAAAATTTATCTCTACTTTTCCAAGTTGCTACGTAGTACAGGTTTTCATTGTAAATTCTGTGTTTTATTGAAAAATGTATAATTGAAAAGGAAATATATTTGTTAAAATAATTCTCTGGGTGACTTCTTAATGTATGCAATACTAATTATTGGTCATACTTGTTATTCATTTCATTGACAATAGTTTCTTCACAGGAGAAATTTGCTTCAAATTTTTTTTGAAGCTAGATCTTTTGAATTTTCGGCCTAATATTTGCTAATTTTTACATCAGAGCATTTTTGGGCTAATATTTATCTCTTTTTGATCAAATTCTCAACTAAATTACTAAAAAATATTGCTTTCATTTTTATGGTGAATCATGAGATATAGTTCAAAACATTTGAAATGGAAAATTTGAATTTTATTTACTTTTTCTGCATTTGTTTTATGCGTGCAATTCTAGTGGCACGGAAGACAGAATGTCTATAATTTGGTTTTTTACTATGTACTTATTAAAAAACAACGGATATTGCGTTTGTTCGACTTTATTTCATTTTCTGGGATTTGCAAAAGGTCTTGTTTATGGAACGAATCTGACAGATTTAAAAGATTAATTAAAACAGATAATAAAGGATTTATCCATTGTTGATATAGCACTGTTGAAGAATATAGAAGAACTGGAGTTAAGAATCTATATCCTCCATTCCTCGAAAAGTGTACACGTAGGTAAGTAATTGTACATAAAGTAAAAAACTTTAAAAATCTTTCTCAAACTTAAAAATCTTATTCATCTGCCTTTTATACTTTTCTTTAAATATTTTTTTTCAGAACAACAAATCAAGATTTTTCTACCACCTTCATCGTTAATAAATTATATTACTAAATAAATTATAGTATATAATTATATACAATGTCACAAATTAAGTATACAAAGCAGTCACGATAATGTATTTTGAAAAAAAAAAAAAGGTTTACAAAATACAAATATTAATTCACATATGAGCTAGACATAACACGTAATAAACAATAAAAAATAAATATGCAGAAAGAAAAAAAAGGAAGAGATGGAACAAGATAGATTTCTTCCAACAACTAAAATTATTATTTAATTAAGATAGCATTTGGCTTTTATCCCTACTTAAAATCTCACTGGCATGGAGTTTATGACATTTCGAATTCAGAAGATGGTATTTTCTACAGATTTAATCCCAAATGTTTCCTGTCAATTCATTCTTATTTTATAATTCATTGTTTCCTAATTTGTTTCTCTAGATTGTCCTACAGATGTTCAATAAGATAAATATCGCTTTTACCTCACTAAACAATTCGCTAAACTAGAAAATTTTGTATGACATTTTTCTTACCTTTCTAGTCCAACGAATCTTTAAGTAGGTATCCCAAAGGTCGGGATGTAGTCAGTCAATTCGCATATTACAGTACTTTTCCTAATTTTATTTTTGACACAACGATATATAGATACACAACATATAATATTAAAAATGCAGACACATAATCTCGTCTACCACTGATGATTAACATCAATGAAGTGAGAGGAAAAAGTTCGTAAGCGAAGTAAGGTTACAGTTTCTAAAGAGTTCTAGATATGTAATATTTTCAACAATCGGGTTACTGAAGTGGATTTTAACTTTTTTAGCTCATTATAATCCAGCTATTAGTATAGAACTCGAAATGTATGTTTCGGACCAATGTTTTGTTGAAACATGTGTGATCTTTCATTACCCAACTCAGCGAAGCTTATTTTTAAAATGTTTACATTGTTGTACTGGGGCCTGATGGGCGAGTGGTTGGCGTTCGGTACCACACGTTCTAGTCACGGCGGGCCATGACTGTTTGTAGTGGTTCAGAGTCTATTTTAAACCGTAGGTCCCGGTCTAATATGACTCTTTTGGGGGGGTAGTGTTACTCGTGTCTGTAACATATCTTCCAAGCTACACGTGCCCCTCGGGTAGTGCTAAATGAGTAACAGAGGTGCAACCCTTGCTTATGGCATAAAGATTAGCTGTCTCTGTATTGCCAGCTGCATTAGAACAACAACATAATTGTACTGATTCATTATTCCACAGATTGTTAACAAATTAACTGTGCCAACTAATGATATGCATCCTTAAACCATAATCGAATTGTTGGCGTATTTTTACACATCCTCTCATATTCTTTGGTTCAAATTTTGCATTTGATTTCCTCGAAATTTTCTAATGCCAATAGAACTTTTGAATGTTTATATTAAACTCTCGAAACAATAACAGAATTTTTAAAAATTTGGACCTGATTTTCGTATTCTTTTTTTTTCGTTTCTTGCGAATGGTTTCCTTAGCATAAACTGACACTGGTATGACATCATCAAACACTACCAATTGGGTCAGGATTGCATCACTTACCAAAATTGCTTTTTACGGGGTCTGATGGCCGAGTGGCTAGCTGTCGGTACCAAAGGTTTAGGGTTAGAATCCCGGCGGTGCCCTGGATGTTTGTTAGGGTTCGGTATTAGTTTGTTAGTTGTAGGTCTGGGTCCAATTAGCCTAAAGCCCGCACAAAATGACCGTACACGGTACAAGCCAAACCCCGGATGACTACTAACAATGAAGTGAAAGGAAAAAGTTCGTAGACAAAGTAAGGTTACAGTTTCAAAACAGTTCTAAATATGTAAAATTTTCGAACATCTGGTTACTGAAGAGAAATTCGAACTTTTTTTAACTCACTGTAATCCAACTATTAGTATAGAACTCGGAATGTATGTTTTGTTGACACATGTATAATCTTTCATTCCACCAACTCAACTTCAAATGTTTGCATAATTGTATTGATTCCTTATTCAGCAGATTCTTACTAAATTACCTGTTCCAACTAATGATATGCATCCCTAAACCATAATCCAATCGTTGACGTGTTTTTTTACACTAATATTCCTCTAATATTCTTTTATTCAAATTTTGCATTGGATTTTCACAAAATTTTCTAATTTCATTAAAACTTTTGAATGTTTATATCACTCTCACCGAAATAATAACAGAGTTTTAAAAAATCTAGACCTGCTTTACCTCCGCAACGCCCTACGATCATGTTAGACCGGGGCCTACGGTTTAAAGTGGATTCCGAACCACTATACCCCATAAGCGATGTAAGTAATTCCAGAATTCTATTTAAAATAATTTATTTTAATTTTCTTCGCGACATTAACTTACATTGAAAAATATAATGTTTGAATTTATATTCAACAGAAACTGAAAATAACTAGTGTTTTTACTTACTTTCTTTTTCATTTCAGTTGAATTACTGCACTGCAATTTTTCAATTGAACCCTTCGATACAATATATTTTTTAAAATCTCCGCTCTTTATAGCTAGAAAAGACTATTGTTATACCACAAGCTGTTTTTCAGTTTAACCGTTCAGTACAATATATTTCAATGTAAGACTTCTTCATTAGTTTTATAAGTAAATAGATCCATTTGTTTAGTCATTATATTTCGATGTATTATAAAGATTTTTCTTTTCTTTCTAGGCTCTTTGATCTCTGGCGTTCGGTACCACAGGTATCGGGTTCAAATCACGGCCTTGCCCATGGGTGTTTGTAGTGGTTAATGTCACTAACTATTTCTATGATAGAATTGTAGCAGGATGTACCTAAGTAGCACGAGGTACAGCCTGTTACACTACATTAAGAAGAGATTTTGTTTTGTTTGTCGCGGTATGGCCATCTTGTGCACGCAGCGGCTAAACAGATCGGGACCTACAGTTTAAAATGGATTCCAAACCACTAACAAACATCCCTGCCACCATCAGGATTCGAACCTGAAGCCTGTGATACCAAAGACCAGAGCGCTAGCCAGGTGGCCACCAGGCCGCACATTAGGAAGAGAAGAGTAGTATTTTCTGCAGGATCTTCAAAGGCAACTGCTCCGCATTTGCTTGAAAAGAAATTCCAACCATACAATTCATTTGTTGATACGAGACGCTTTGTTACAGTCTCCATCAAATCTACTCTTTTGAAAGCAGTAACTACAAGGCATACCACACTGAGGATCGAATCTGCTCGCTATAGCTAGCAATTGCTATCATACACCACAAAATAGACATTTCCCATAAACTTTAAAATAAATAAAACTAAATTAGATTACAATCTTTAAATACAAATTTGAATTCCCACAAACACAATCGAATTCTTTTCTTTTATATTTTGAATTCCTTCATTACGATTATGAAGCTAAAATTTAAAGGAAGGGGAATAAAAACTATGAAAAAAATTTTTAAGACCATTTGATACCTTAAAAGAAAAGTCGATATTCGTTAAAAAAGGAAGATCCTTTGAAGAAATTCGGTTTATTCTGCAGGAATAATCTCTTTTAATAGGTTAAGTAAACTAGGATGAAAAATCTCCATTTCTACTATAAATTTTCTTTTCTCTCCTGCTGACAACTGCTCCGTTCCGTAGTGTTTATGACAGAATTCAATTCATAACTCATGTCCCGTTTCTGACAGTCGAATTATCATATTTCTAGGAAACCATTATTCGCTTCCCACGTTTTAAAATCTTTTCCTATATTAAATCCTAATAAGTGTGAAGAAAAATATGTGCTATTTAACTCTAATGCGCGAAGACATACATTAACAAAAAACAATTACTATACCAGCCTAGTTGTTTTTTAAATATCTACATAAAAAATCTATGTATTAGTTGTTGTTTTTCACTTGATACTTAAGCTCTTGGTATCCACTCATGGGGGAGCCAAGCTTTTTGATCACTTTATGACAAAAGCACCACTTTATTGGTTTGACGAGGAATCATGGTAACTCCAAAACTTGGAAAAAGTGACATCATCCGGGAAGTGTAGAAAATGTGACATCATCCGGGAAGTGTAGAAAATGTGACATCATCCGAGAAGTGTAGAAAATTTGACATCATCAGGGAAGCTGGTTGGCACTTCACCCATCCTTAAACCCATTAATAAATTTTTTGACCTAAAGATTAATGGTCCCATACTCATTATGGGCATAGTATTTTCGGTTCTGTTTTTTTTTCAATACTGGCACTTGATGCTTAAACGCGTTGCATCAGCTGATTTGCCATCCATGCACTTCATAACAAAAGCACCACTTTATATGTTTGATGAGGAATCATGGTATTGCCAAAACTTGGAAAAAACCGCCCCCAAATGTGACATAATCAGGGAAGCTGGTTGACACTTCACCCATCTCACCCATCTCTTAAATCCATGTGTCAGCCAAGCATTTTTACCACTTTATAACAAAAATACCACTTTATTGGTTTGATGAGGTATCCTGGTATCGCTAAAACTTGGGGAAAAGCGCCTCCAAATGTGACATTATCAGGTAAGCTGGTTGACACTTCACCCATCTCCTTAAACCCATGAATAAACTTTTTGATCTAAAGATTTAATTGTCCCATACCCAGCATAAGCATAAAATTTTGAGTTCTGTTAGACTATTGAAACTCAAAAATGAACTTTAATTCAGAAGCCTAACTAATCGACAAGCAACTCCAGGCCCTTTATTTGTAAAATAAACAAAGATTTGTCATGAAAACAAACATGAAATTATCTTATTTTTCCAACTATTATTTATGTTCAGGGAACTTATTTTTTGTAGATAAATGTATTTGACTGCATAAAAACATGTTCAAAATAGTGTATTGCAAAATATATAACTTTTAAAATATATTCACGGCAAAAGACATATGCCTGTAATACTAAACAAGATGAAAACAATACTTCAGTTTTGTACGATAATGGAAGCATGCATTTTCAAATATATATAATCATATTTTTCTATCTATATGTTAATTAATAATTAAGGTGCGTTTTTGTTTACATACAAATATAATTTCTGTGTAAAAAATTGCAATATAAAAGTGAAGTGTTAAATAGACAAAGAATTTTTATCACAATTTGTTGCTTAATCAATCAGAGGAATATAAAACAAATCGGGATTTTAAATCATTTTAGAAGCTTAACAGAAGATCTGATATTCAATCTCAAAACTAGTTCTAGTTTCGACACGGCTTTATACGCCAAACTGCACTAAAACAACAAAAATGATTTAAGAACCTTAAACTACTTCCAGACCTTTGAGTGAATACACTGAGCGACTCAAAAAGAATCAGTTCTTTCAGGTGTGGATGTAACTATCAAGGCATACTCCGTCGCCATTCATACAATGAGATAGACGAAAGTCTAATCATTTAAAGGGTTAATGATTAGACTTTCGTCTATCTCAATTTAAATCTATCATCGTTAAATCTAATCGCTTATTAAGGGGAATCCAATGCAATCCAACCATCTTTCCCTACACCACTGGACCACAAATTGGAAAAACACAATACGAAAACGTAAACGTTATCTTCTCAATATATATAGATGTATTGGCGATATTTGGCCCATTCAATGTATACAGATGTTCTAAATTCATGATCACTGTGTAACTAGACAATAGTACCAGATACTCAGACAACCATTAGGCCTTAGTGATCAATATGTTTACTCCCAAACGGAAGGGGAACCACAATGAAGGAAACTGAAATGGAAATGCATAGCATATATATATATATATATATATATCCAAATGTCTTAAATCTTGCTGACAATAAGATCATTATTAAAAAGATAGAAGACTTAAGTTTAAACCTAGGATTTCATATATAAATATTGTAAATCATGATTGAATGGTAATTTAGTCAATTATAATTTATTGCAAATGGTATTTTTTTAAATATTACTACAGCTTGCTCTATGTTGTTACAAACTTATAAAGTTGTTTGGGGATAACTGTATTTGGTATTAGGTATTTTAACAGGAACTTTTTACAACGGTCCGATGTATTAGGAAATATATCTACAGCTTGAAATAACCTTAATTTTTCTTTTCGACTCTATAATGCTTTTATGAAAAAATCAATTATTTTATTTTTTATGTAAATAAATTGTCCTCGTTTTCTTAACGAAATATTAAAATATTAAATACAACTAAATGGGACAAAGTAATCAAATAAAAGAATCGCTTGACTTTCAGGTCTGAGCTATGCCGTTCTTCTATAATGTTGGCATGTACGTAACAAGGCAAACTACAACACCTGGACGATAGCGAACGACGTATCGATCCTCTGAGCAGCTCTCGCAATATCTGATTCAATGATCCGACATGTAACTTTGACACCAAGGACTGCAAGAACCATTTATAGTCGATTCATAAATCGGAGTCTGAACTTATAGCGCTCGTTGCGCCGGTTTCTACTCAAATATGCATACTGACAAGTTCGTTTGGAGCTGTGTCCACCTCATTCAACATGGTATCTCACTGACTGGAGTAGATTTGAGTACCATTTGATTACCATAAAGGAGTTCCACTTTTAATGAAGCCCGAGGAGCAGTGAAAACATGTCTGGAGAAGTTCAGTGATGACTGGAAATGTGATGGGATACTAACCTGAGTGTCGCGCGAAACACACTCAACAACCAGGAATTATGTTCTGGTATGCAGTTTCATTTAGTAACCAGACTCCTTTGATAGTGATCTGTTACACCCTTACAGCATGGCTAGTTGACTATATTCAATGCCCATATGTGTAACCTTTCTTATATCATTCTTGGCATACATATAGATCGCTTAATGCCTGGCCGATAACGACAATCACATATATTTAGCAGATTTATTTTAGATTTTTGCCAGCTGATCACATGATCCTTTTCAATGGAGCAAATTCATGGTCTGATGAGCAAAAGCCTCCGATTGCCCAAGATATCACCGATTTAACTCGACAACTGGAAAGAGTTTGACAAGAAATTTTGCATGGGGACAAACCTAAATCTACGAAGCAATGCTAACTGAGTAGAAGTGGGTCAATGTTTTATTTATTAATTCCTTTATATAGCTGTATCTCCTGAATAATACTTTCTTCAATTCCTCTGAAATTTTTTCGTCCCGTTTGCTATACATATGAATCCCATCTGACCACTTTAGTACAGTTATGATAACTCGCCCTTTGTGTTTCATTATTATTATGTTCCTGTTGTTGTCATATCCCTCATAGAAGAAGGGAAGTTGGGGCAGCTTCTGTTTTGATGGAGCACGCGTAGGTAGAAGTCTGATTTCTGTTTCGTGTCACTGAAGAAGGAGAGAAGACTTTTAGGGGGAACAACCCCTTTTTTCGTATCATATCATATGGGAGAAAACCCGGAAAACTCCCCCAAGTAATCCGACTAACGAGGCAAAATGCTGAGCATCACAAACGCCCTCGAGGCTCCTCGTTTTTCGAAATAGTGTTTACAACAAAGCCGCCAGTAGATTGAACCTCCGCAATAAGGCTCACCAGCAACGCATGTTGCCACTGAGTCACGAGTCAGGAATTATTATTATTATTATTATTATTATTATTATTATTATTATATTATTATATCTTTTATACTTTTTATTGAAATCCAAAGAAATGTTTATAGTAAAAAAAAAAATTTCCAGAGTTTAACTCCGATAACTAAATAAAGAATTAGTAACTAATTCGTAACTGAGTTTTGCAACTTTCACGCATTTCTATAAAATTTGCAAGATGGAAAGTTATGGATTTTTAATAATTTGTATTATATTATTTATATTTTTTTCTTTCTGCTTTTTTATAATCCTTTATTTAATAAAATAGTTTCATAACTACAAAACAGACAAGATCAAAAGCATAAATTTTGTACTCAAAAATACTATGATTAACATTAAACAGACAATTGAAATTTTTTATGAATATGATATCAAAAGCAATAGAAAAATTTTAAATCGTTACATATTCATTAAGACATCAAACACATACTTTAATTAAATGCTTTTACAATAAAAAAAAATTAAAGATGAGCTTACCACCAAGAAATTTTTTACAGTATAATATAATGCATTCAAGTTCTTATCATATTTGCAAATTCAACAACAGAAAAAAAAAAAACTTGTCTGTGTATTTAAAATTTAAATCTTTATTTCCCAGTTTTGAAAAACGTTAAGAATTAATTAATTAAAAGCAAAAAAAAAAGTGCAATTTCTTGAAAATTTTATTCTTTGATTGCTATCTTAATATGAGAGTTGTTTTTTTTTTTTTTTGAGTGTTTTTAAAGGGTTTAGGCTTTTTAATTTAAACGCACAAGTGAAAATTTATTAATATTTTTTTCTAAAGTTAAGATCTTTTTATTTTTTTTTTTTCCTTCGACTTTGATGAAGAATCTTACTTTACACCATTTCTGTAAAAATAAAAGTCTACTTTCCCAAACAATAAAAGCATGACATAATCATCTGCTTAAAACACACTAAAAGAATTTGGTTGCGCTTTTTTTTAGTCTCTAGTATACCGATTTTATTTTTCTTGCAACCTCGACTACCTGTCTGAGACTCATAACATTTCTCTAGTCACTGAAGAAAAAAAAAAAATTAATTAACCTTTTTTTTTTTAATTATTCTTAAGCAGTTATTAGCTTTTTATGCAAAAACGACTAGCGTAATTGAAAAATTGGGTTCTACTAAAAAAAAAAGAAAGCAACTATTTCCGAAAATCATTCATTACATACAAAGACAGAACATGTTACATGTAAGTTAATTACTCTTTCTGGTACATGAAGCTCTTACATATATGCTGATATAGCAACAACAACCTAGAAAGAAAAACTACTTTTAAAAAAAACTTGATTTATTTAGAATTTAAACTGCTTAAGAAATATAAAAGCTATGTAAGCACTAAATCATCTAAGTAATTTAGGGTTTTAACTTTTTCATTTAAAAATTAGAAAAAAATATTGAATTTAAGATTTTTTGTTTCATTATTTCATAGACGGCATGTTCAATGTAGTGCTTAAAAAATTGTTGAAGATGTAGTTTAAAAATGTCAATGATGGCATGGCTATATTTAAAGCGTAATGCCTCCATTAATCAGAGTTAAATAATTTTTCTTTGTGTGGCGTATGCAGAACTAGAAAAAAATGTGTTGATCATATCATACTGGTTTTGAGTGACATTTATTTTCTCTTCTTAAAAAGGACGGCCTGATAACCAATTGGCTAGAGCTCTGGCGTTTGGTACCACAGCCTTCAGGTTCGAAAACTGGCCATGGCATGAATGTTTGTTAGTTATTCGGAATCCATGTTAAACTGTAGGTCCCGATCTAATTAGCCCAACGTATGCACAAAATGACCGTAGAGCGACAAACCAAAGCTATTAAAAAGGTATTATTGATTAAAATATCGCAATATGAATATATTGTGGGGCCTGATAGCCAAATGACTAACGCTCTGGCGTTCGGTGCCACAGGGTTCGAGTCCCGGTGGTGCCTTGTATGTTTGTATTGGTTCGGAATCCACTTTAAACAGTAGGTCCAGGTCAAATATGACTATAGAGCATTGCGCGTAAGGCTGACAACCTTACCCCGTAAAATGAAATCATCTCTTGTCTCGAAATGAGCCAGTAAGCAGACGGCCTTTGCCTACCATGGGGCTGTTGCGCCAATGATGATGATGAATATATTGAAATTAAAACACTACAAAATACATTGCTAATAAACTTCAAATATATAAAAATAAAACACTTTTTAAAGGGTGTTTGGTTATCAGCTAAAAATTGGTTTTGAGTGGCGTTTTCTCTTTCTTAAAAATGTATTATTGATTAAAATATCCCAATATGAATATATTGTTGGGCCTTATAACCGAGTGACTAGCGCTCTGGTACTCGGTACCACAGGGCTCGTGTGTCAGAAGTGCCATGCATATTTGTAGAAGTTCAGAATCCACTTTAAACAATAGGTCCCGGTCATATATGACTATTGAGCGTAAGGCTGACAATCTTATCACGTAAAAAAAATATCTCTTGTTTCGAAATCTGCCAGTAAGCAGATAGCCTTGGCCCACCATGGGGCTGTTACGCCTATGATGATGATGAGAATGAATATATTGTTTAATTCAAACACTGCAAAAGACAATGTTAATTAACTTCTAGTATATAAAAATAAACACTTATACAGGGTGTTCGGTTATCAACTTATAAACTGAGTGAAATAAAATTGAACTTTTACGACGAGTAACTTTCGAAAAAATAGTGTGTACTAACCTTTGTGTTCTATTAACTTATTTCCTGAATGATACACCCTTATCGGCAATATGGGGCCTATGACTTCAGTTTGATGGAGCACAGTCACATTTCTATTCTTCTGTATGTGACTGGATGTATACTGAATACACATTTAACTACACTCAAGAGCCAAAACATTATGACCACCTGTCAATAACGAGTTGGCCCACCTTTGGCGCGCAACACAGCTTCAACCCGCCTTGGCATGTATACCACAAGTCCTTGGTAGATTGCCGGAGACAGATTGTACCAGATGTTTAAGCAACGGTCCCGCAAATCGAGATATTGCGAATTGGTGGTATTTGAACTCTGAGCTGCCGTCCCAGGACATCCCAAATGTGTTCTATCGGATGGAGATCCGGTGAGTTAGGCGGCCAGGACATTAACTGGAATTCAGCATCATGTTCCTGGAACCACTCCAACACAATTTTAGCCTTGTGACAAGGGGCGATGTCGTGTTGGAACATTCCATTTCCAGCTGGAAAAACAGAGGTCATGTAAGGGTGCAACTGGTCCCGCAATGATGTTCAAATACCCTGTAGCATTCATGGTATGCTCTACCACAACCACGGGTCCCAGAGACGCCCAAGAGAACGTCCCCCCAAAGCATAATACCGCCACCACCGGCCTGTGTATGACCTACTGTACATTGAGGGAGCAACTGTTCGCCTGGAAGACTGCGTATCCTGACACGGCCATCGGCGTGATGAATGACAAACCGTGATTCATCTGACCAGGCAACTCTCTCCCACTGATCCATGGACCAGTCACGATGTTCCCGGCCCAGCGCAGGCGCAGTTGGCGATGACGCTTGGTCAGCAAAGGCACACGAGTGGGACGTTTGCTGCGTAGCCCCATATCCAACAGTGTCCGCTGAACAGTGTGCTCCGATACTATTCTACTGGGCCCTGAATTGTATTGGGCTGTCAGCTGAGCCACTGTTTGGCTCTGGTTTTGTTTCACCATGCGAGACAGTCTCCGACGACCTTTTTCTTTGATAGCGTGTGGACGTCCAGCACCATGTCGTCTACTGCTGGTTTCACCTTCATTCATCCACTTTGCATAAGTACTAACAACTGTAGATCGCGAACAACCCACGAGTCGTGCAGTTTCGAAATACTTGTTCCGAGCCTTCGAGCCATTACAATCTGCCCTTTTATCAAAGCCGCTTAGATCCGCAGCCTTTCCCATCACACATAAAAGTAAGTGAAAGAATGATTCTTCAGACTCTCCAGTAGCAGTTAAATACCACTTCCTCCTGATCACGTGCCTTCCACGTCATCCAGGCGTGTTCATTGCAAAATGTAGGGGGTGGTCATAATGTTTTGGCTCTTGAGTGTAAATTGGACAGGATATTCTGTTGTATAGCTACTATGGCTACTAGATCTGACTCAATTGGATTTTTAATTATTGAGACATCTGAAATGGGGCGCCTAAAGATGCCTCAATATACACGTCTTGCTACATAAACGCTTTATCATGCAAATTTACCGCTATCCCCGTTTCAGGTAAAACTAATTTTCTGTTAACTAGATGCAATGTCATGTTTTTCTCAAAAATTCTGCATCGTAAAAGTATGACACTTTAAACAGCTTTTATCTACTCGGAGCAAAAAGTATCGAATGTAGATTTATAATGTATTAATGAATACCTTGTAGTAATAATAGTAATATATAAATTAATGTAAAAATGCAGAATTCACAATTTCACTTCTAGATGAAATATTTAGAAGTGTCGTCACAATGCCTTTGAATATAGTTAGATTTTTCAAAGTTTTATCCCATGAGTTAAATTTTTACATTGTTACAACATTTTTTTGTCTAGAATTGTAAAAATTCGTCTAATTTTAATTATTTGTAATTAAAAATTAGTCAAAATATATTTGACAATAGGAAAATAATAAAAAAATCTTAAACTTTTCGAAAATCGAAAAATTCGGTCTGGACGGTCTGCATCACAAAGGAAGAAAAGGCACAATTCAACATCTCCAGCATGTGGAATCTTTTATGGATTCAGTTATCAAATTAGCGTTCCTCGCACAAAGTTCCTTTTGGGAAAAAAAGATAAGCCACAATGATATCACTTTGAAAAACTAATGAAAGTCAGGAATGATTAATGACCTTATGATCTTTATGATTGAATCTTAAACTTTTAATTGTGATCTTTACAGAAAGCAGGCCAAAAAGGGCACACCTTACAACCAAATAGAGGACATTCCTTTAAAAACATCTGCACCTGCACTGTCGGAAATTCAAATAAAATTGAAACCTCCTCAGCAAATGGTAAACGGTGAAAGGATTAAAGGGCTTATGTGTCATGGATCAGATTCAATAATCCCATGGAGAAGAAATTAAAAATTCAATCCTTCTGATTAAATAAGACGACTTTAAAAGGAAAGAGACAAAGGAGTAATGAGGAGAAGAAAAAAGGATGATCTAAATAATGAAGACACAGAAGTGAGTTGAAGAGACGAGACGATCTAAAGTCAGAAATAAAGATAAGAGATCGAGATGATCTAAAGAAAGGGAGAAGTGATTTGGAGTCAGAGGAGAATTAAGAAGAAGAGACTATTAAAGACTACTTAGAAGTCAAGTTATTAAAAGACCATGTAGAATTTTAATGCAATTTCTTTTTTACTTTCATAATGTTTTATTTTGCTTGCTTTGAAATTTTTTACTTTATTAGTTAAATTTTCTATTATTCTTGGCAATTATCCTTAAGCCAACTGTTTTGTAGTCATAGTTATACCGCAGATGAGATCCCTCGGGGTTAGGAAGCTCCAAAAAACAAAATCCATCCATCAATTCAAAATTGTCCACGTCTCCCGGCCATGGGCAATCGTTTGAAGCAACTGCTATCCCTTTCTTTGGTTCTTGATGGTTTTATTGGTTTTACTTATTCACTCCGTGCGATGATAGTTGTTTGGTTTCCCTATTCAACCTCTCGCAGTCGTACATGTTTCTCTTTTTTATTCAAGGCGTAAGCTTTTATTTTTGCGGATTCCTCTTTCCTTTTGAATTGATTGTGTTACAGTGATACGAATTTCTGTAGCAGAACTGTAAACATGCATCTTTGGAATCCTTGTGCTTTCGACATTGTAAATAATCAGTTCGAATTTTTACCAACACATTTTGGGGTTCTTGAGTGTCCTTGAAATTCTTTTTTAATTTCCTGGATCTTTTTTTTTTTTCGGAGATTCATGTTGAGTTTGTATTATTTTCATCACAAGTTTTATGTGTTGGTATAAGAAATATTTTTTAATCATTTTTATAAATAAGGAACTGCTGTATTGGTGACATTAATTCGTGTGTGTTAATGATATTAGTTTTCTGGAATTTTTATTTATCTAATTTATTATTATTATTATTGTAAGGAAAACTCTTTTTTTACTCTTTTTAAGGTACTTTTGTTACTGGATTTCTGTCAGCGGGGCCTTTCCTAAGGTTTAGTGATTTTTAAAAGATTTCTCATCGACCTAAAAATGTAAGTTTTTTCTTTTGTTGTCCCTAAGTGTAAGAATTTTTATATGGCCAGCCAGAAATCGGGTCAAAGAATGTTCATTTGTATTGATTAAAAACTTTTGTAATTGGTTAGGGCAGGGTTGATCTTAGCAACACATTGGAGTTCTTGAAAGACAATGCCAAAGACCCTTTGTATACGTTGGACCAATGAATTATTGCATTACAAGTACACAGTACAAAAATATAATTATAAATTAATGATAAATATTTAATACGATAAATTAGTCACAAATATTTAGTGGAAATCACAAATTATAAAATTCTTGAATTGGGAAAATCTTAAATCTTTAATTTTTTTAGTACTTCTGTGGACCTATGGTGGACTCTCGTAAAATAAATTCAACTTATTTATTTTATTTAAAACGTTATGTTTTTTAAATATTTTTAGTAAAAGCTACAATGTAGAATAATACATGCATATGATTTTTCAAAATGTTATGTATATATGCATGTCATAATTGATTCGAAGTAGGACTATCAAATTGACAGAATCCTAGATCAATTCCTAAAGTTTCCAATGGTTAAGATGGTTCTGCCCTTCAGAAATGCATACTTCAATTTAATGCATGCCAACTGTTTTATTTGTTGTTCACTTTATTAGCTAATGCGAAAAAAAAATTGTCTACTTAAAAAGTAATTGGGCAAAATTGTATATATAATTTTACGATGCAAATTTTTTAGTAAAGCCATTTAATGATTAAAACTTAAATAAATTTGAATATCATGATGTTCTTCATAGAATGCCACAACTATTGCGAATATTTGTCTATTAGGAATATTTCTCATTTGTGGCGCCATCTGTTTGTAGCTCTTTCAACTACCAGTATTAAAAACATTCAAACTTATCATTGGTTCGAAATAGCAATAAAATATCTTATAATTACTGTAAAATCATTTCGATGTATTTAAATGTCAGTATTTTTTCAAAAAATTATATTTTCATTAATACCTAATTTGAAAATAACGGTAGAAATTCTGCCTTGAATGGCAAATATAAATTATAAAAAGAAACAAATCGTGGGATCATTCTTAAATTATAATATTTAGTATAGTATAATGTTTATTTTTTTAGTATATATGGTAAATTTTGTTCAAAAATAATTAAATATTTAAAATAAGCTGCAAAAATTTAAAAACTATTTTACAGAAAATAACACATGAATATAAAAATTGATGCTAATAGATACATAACAATACAATACATAGATACCTAATACATATAGATAATACATAATACATATATATAGATACATAACGATACAACTAACATTCAATTTCAATATAATTTTTGATTTTGTTAATGTTAATTTATTTATTAATTGATTCTTTTAATGATAATGTTAATATTAATTTCAAACTAATCAAATTTACTATAGAAAATATCGTCATTTTTAATGTAAACTTGTTTTAGGAAAGGATTTTTCTTAAAGTGGTCCTTTTCCATTTTAAGAAAATACATATTGTTTTCTAATACCGTTTCTATGATGTTTTTTGTCTTTTGACCAGAGGTTATTAGTCGTTACAGATAAATAGCAGGTTCAGCTTTACCAAGATAAATCACTAGAGCCTGCTGCAATGCATGTACATATGCTACCATAATTTGAAAAAAATTAAACCAAATGGTATCATCAAAGAGATTTGTATCAACTACCTACCTCCTCAAGCCTGGTGGATGGACTTTGCACCTACCGATTTATCGTATTGATTCCTAACATTGATACGGAAGCTTTTTGTTTAGAATCTGTTCTATTTCGAATCAAGTCCCTTGCGCTGAGCTTCCTAATCCAAGTCCCTTTCGATTAGAAGCTCAGTGCATTATCCACAAGAACTCAAACCCTTATTCAACATATACAATGAGAGTAGGAAGTATTCATACTCTTTTCCATGTTTTCTTTTTTTTTTTTCTTGTGGATAATGCATTGAGCTAATAATCCAAGTCCTTCGATTAGGAAGCTCAGTGCATTATCCACAAGATCTCTGAAACCCTTTATTCAAGATATACAATGAGAGTAGGAAGTATTCGTACGCTTCTTATTTATATTTTAAAAAATGCCCCAAATTTAAATCCTTGAAATAAATCCATGTGAACATTTATTTGATATTTTACATTTTATTTTAATTAAAAACAAACGAATCGTTCACATGCTTAGAATACAAAGATCTAATTATGTATTTATTTATCAGTATAAAAAATATTCATTTGAGTCAAAATAATTCACAAATTTTGCTACAAATAATTTACAGTAAATGCTTAGTTGGATATATTTCCGATATTACAGTCTTTGTGGCATGAATTCGACCGAGTTTGAAGTAACTGAATTCGAAATAGAATTCATTTCTTCTTCCAGAGAATTTAGAGATCAACTTTGCGAAAAAGGGATATCTGTCTTACTTTGTTATCTAAAACGTCCGAGTAATTGAAAAATTAAACTAATTTTGGCGTGTTATATAAACTCAATGCCTAGTCTTTAACGCTAAATGCTTAGGATAATTATCTGGTATAAAAACGTAATCACGATTAAGTCCCATTTTTATGCCCTTAACTAGAATTTAATCTTTAACATATCAATGTGCATGGGATTCCATCAATAATGGTGAAATTCCTATATCAGATGCACAAATACACAACCCCAAGCAAGAACAGAATCTTCTTCATACTTCACGGTTGGAAAAATATTCTTTGGGTGCATTTCTTGTTTGGTTTTCGCCGCACCTTTCTTGCTGTATCAGATCCAAACAAATTTTTTTTTTTAAAGTTGTTAAACCCTACATTTGTCTTTCAAATATGATACGTGTCTTTCCTGGTTATTTAATTATTTTTTATCATAGTTTTTAATTAATGTTTTCAAGGAATCGCGAATTTAAATAATTTTATTCACCAGTTACCATATTGCTTTTTTTTTTTTTCAATTTGTTTGGCGCAGCTCGGTCAAAATATGGCTTTTGTTCCATAAAAATTGCAACCATCGAACCTTGGGCTGTGACTAATGAAAGAAATGCCATGCTCAAGTTTAAAGGGTGTGTACAGCCAGACATCCCTTTAAATTTCTGTTATTTTCAATAAAACCTTAATAATTTCCGGTTTATTTAAAATAAAGCTTTGAACTTTTGACTGCATGTACAGAGCAGTTACAGCTATAATTCGGGCTTTAGAAAAGGGGAAATTTTGAATATTTTGGGAGTACTCTGGCCCCTTAAATTAGTTTCATCAACAACATTATAGTCACAAAGATGTGTTTCTCCAACAAATGAAACAAAACAATTTTAAAAAATTTGGTTATGAAAGTCAAAAGTGGTTCATTGTTGAACACTTCTAGATTCCCGGATCATTTCCATGATGAAAGGTTTACCAGCCGGAAATAACATTTGTTGAATTGACCAGATGAGAAATTTCAATGAACTGGACTATTTTTCCTCGTGCGAAGGACATTGACCAACAAGGGGGGAATATTTAATAAATTGAAAATTTTGAACCACATATAAAAGCTATTTGCGTGGGTGTGGGGATTTTTTTTTTTTTTTTTTTTTTTTTACTTTTGACTTTTTAGTTATCTCCTACTCTGCGTTCGAAACACCGATGGATTCGTTGCCTTTCTCCCGATGATTTTCCTAAGAAGACCAAAAACGCCGTCGGCTCCCTTTTTATGCTCCCTTCACAGCAAGTGAAACAGATAACTATAGACGCCGTCACAGCAATCATAAAGCGGGTACAGCACAACCCGTCACAGCAAGTTAAAGGGAAACTACTATAGGCAGTACTGAATGGACAAAAGTGTCACGCGAATGTGTGTGAATGAGGCCCAACATATTCTCCAACCCCATTAAAAGCCAATTGTTGGGTACACTGTCTTCTATTTTGTTAATAATGCCTGCCCGCTGCCCCCCCCCAATTAATTTAGTAATGCTTATGTATAATTATTCTTTAAGATGCATCCATAATCACTGATGGATCATTGTATGCTTTCCTGCTGTGCGTTCGAATCACTGATGGATTCGTTGCCTTTCCCCCGATGATTTTCCTAAGAAGACCAAAAACGCCGTCGGCTCCTTTTTTATGCTCCCGTCACAGCAAGTGAAACAGACAACTATAAACGCCGTCACATCACATAAAGCGGAGTACAGCACAACCGGTCACAGCAAGTTAAAAGGGAAACTACTATAGGCAGTACTGAATGGACAAAAGTGTCATGCGGATCATCGACACAACATATTCACCAACCCCATTAAAGGCCAATTATTCCCCCCCAATTAACCCAATTGTTGGCCCCCACCTACCCGCTGTCCCCCAATTAATTTAGTGATGCTTATGTATAATTATTCGTTAAGATGCATCCATAATAGTTTTTGTGCATACTTAACGTACTACGTAATAAACTAAACAACTAAACAACGTACATACAAGCATAATTAGCCATAAGTAGTAGCACTATGTTGATAATAATAATTTATTTTACTCATTATGTGGGTCTCACTTCATACATGTGACTTTTTTGTTCTTCATAAATGTCTGGAGTGTTTCTTATAAATTGTGTTAATTGGTTATTGCTGTTTTTTGTAGAAATTTTAAAGGAATTTAAAATTGCACATTGTCTCATTTGTTAACGTGATATAGGCTAATTGACTTTTGATAGATTAACAATAAGACAGCATTTTCCCCATCATCACCGAATATACTTGTTTTTAAAAGTAGTAAAGTTTTACCACTAGTGGTTTGGTATATCGCTCTATGGTCATCTTGTGCACACTATGGACTAAACAGACCGGAACCTACAGTTTAAAGTGGATTCCAAACCATTAACAAGCATCCATGCCAACGCCAGATTCGAACCTAGTTACCACTAGTGGAAATTGAATTCCAGTCGCTTCGTATGATACTACTAAAGCACAATTAGGGACTGAACTGTACGTTGACTAAAAATTGAAATTTAAGTTTTATTTCAAATAAAATAAAACAGCATTCAAAATGAGCCGATTTTTATAGAAAAAAATAGTGAAAAGTTCTTTTAAAATTTTTATTTGTTGATCTATTTTAATGACTATAGAGCGTTGGGCCAGTTGGGGTTGACAACTTTACTCCCAAAGAAGACATATCATGTTTCGAAATCTGCCAGTAGGCAGACGGCCTTGCCCTACCATGGGGCTGTTGCGCCAATGATATATTTTTTAACCATAACAAAAAAAAAAAGTTTCGGTAGGCCAATAAAGCAGTGAATGATTGCAAATCAGTAAAATAACAAAAAAAAATATCAATTTTTATTAATTCTCTTCATAACTATTATAAAAAATATCATTAAATCAAATAAAACAGGACAAGATGTAGAGTACAGTACGCATCGAATCAAATAGTAGAGTGCAGTTCATACCGAACACCCAGTGATGATTTCACTTTACCACAATTTAAACACCAGACAGCAGTTATCAGGAGCTCCACCAATCACAACTAAATATACCTCGACAAATCACAGAACCAATCACACCGTCAGGAATTCCCTTGAGTACGTAGTGGAGTCTGGCCGTCAGTAGGAATTTAATCAAGAACTGCTTCAGGGTTCTCCTCAGAGCAAGAATAGTTTTCGATTTCTTGGATCGCAGTATTATTAATACTGTAGAAGATTGTGAGGAATTTCTTGAAGACTTTCCTTAAATCTTCATTTCTCAATAACCATCTTGCTTTTACAATCTGTTTGAAGTGCAGATTTCGTAACGGCCTTGTTTTCTCATTTCAAACTGGGTCGTGTAGTCACAGTTTGGATTTTATTGGACTTGGGAATTGAAATAAGAGCGAATAGTTATCGGGAGTCCATAGAAAGAAGTATGAGTTATAAAATAAACATGGGTGAACAAAGATGAGTTTGACGGAAGATCTTTTAACAGTGGTACCATTTTGTTTATATTATTTATTTATTCATATTTTAATAGATCACGTAAGAGATAGACGAGATTTAATATTACTAATAATCAGAAGACCAGTGGATAGTACATTAGATTTCTGAACTAGGAGAACTCAATTCGAAATCCGACTAAGTGAAACCGAACTGAAAGTTTCATTGTCAATAGGAAAGAGGGGCAGGAGGATAAATCCATAAGCCGAAAAGACTTTGATAGTTTGAAGGAAGTACGGAGAGGGGTGTGATTTTTCTGAGGCTACACTTTGGAGTATTCGTTTCAAACCGCAGTGGCAATATGTAGGTGCAGTGAAGCAAGCCCCCTCCCCCTCACCGTAATGCATCTTGGATAACGCAGAAATTGCTACAAATCTATTGATCTAAGGATGAATAACTGCATATCAAAGTGCTAGTCTTTAAAAAGCATAAACATAACAAGGGGTTTTCCTATGATTTCTTTTCTGAAGAGATTAAATGCATTGGGTTTTTTTTTTTTCACTTTTTTTCAAAGGTAATTCATACGTGTGTTGTAGTAGATTTGATTGCTTTGATTGCAAACAAAAAGTTTTGTTTTCTCATATGATTCATTAAGTATGCACATTTAATGAAAGAGATGTATGAAAATAATGATATTTCCTTACAAAAATGTTAGCACTACTTCTAACTATGAACAAAACAAAATTCTCTAATGATTATTAATGTAATGAAATTTCGTATGCAAATATCTCCCAATCCAACATGCGAAATTGTGGTGGCTAATAACTGAATAGATGGAACTCTAGAACATCACAACTCAGCATCGAGATGGCGTGTAAAACAGGACAAATTTGTGTTCTGTGGCTTGCCTTCCATATAAATTTGATTCCATCTACTTATTTGTGGGACTCGACTTTTGACTTCGAGCTTACACTAATGACTTGTACATGGATTCGCGAAAATCATTAGAGTGAGGAATTCATCATCGGTATGAGAAATTGACATTGTTTTTAATGATGAGTCCCCATCGAATTGATTCCCCGTTGACTAGAGAAGACATGTTTGAATATTTACAGGGACAGAAATGGAATATTGGCCTCACACACGTCTGTCCACAACCTGACTACCGGTAGTATCATGGGGAGGAGGAGGCATTTCCTTGATATCCTGAACAGGTAACTCAGGATCAGGAGTTACAGGCAACTCAGATCAGGAGTTTGTTTCAAGATCTCACCAACTGAGGGTTGACCAATAAGTGAGATACTCCCCAAGGGGAGAAAGAGAATATGTCCGTGAGAATAGTAAGAGAAACGGATTTGGACAGTTTTAGAGAAATGTGAAAGAAATATGAGCGTCCGTAAACTCTAAGAGTTAATACCAAGTCGGTAAACAGCTTGCATGTGGACCAACATCTTAATGATCGGTTCACTACTATTTCCTGAATAAAATAATCCATTTCTTTTCAATTTTAACAGTTTCTCTTTCTTTGCACATGTACCACATTTACCAAATTTTCTCCCGTTTGGATAATTCTTTCTTGACGCGTTGGTATTTTTATTATTATTATTATTTATTTATTTATTTATTTTAGTTTGTATATATAACATTCAATCATTTCGAGACTGAAATTTTAATTTTAGATGGTTTTTAAAAATTAGACCATTAACACCTATCAAAAGATTTATAACAACAAAGAGTTTTTGCATACCTAAATTTACCCAGTAACGCTACCCTGGTATTCACCATGATGTAACTGCGGATGCGTTCATCCTAAGTTGCCCATTTACTGCTTCTCTTCAAAAATAATAACAAAATCTTTAACATAATCGTATAAAAAAGAAGTTGAGGGAAGTGATATCCAGTGTTCGAGATATCCAGGGCCATGTTAAAAATATAGTGCATCAAACGAATGTACTGAAGATGACTAATCTAAAGCAAAGGATCATTGATGCCATTTCCACCAGAGTTCGCAACTCCTGGACTTTAAACTGGGAAAGTTGGAATTAGCCTATCACAAATATGAGGACATTTTCCAGGAAACTTTTTTCGAAATTTTAATTATATAGTTTGGAATGAGATAGACGCCCAGATCTCGATGAATTATTCTTCCACGCATAAACTATTCATGATCAAATCCAGCAGTTTATTTTGAAAACCAGCAGGCTTTTCAAGTGGAAGAAGTGTAAAGTGGAAGTCTGATGGGACAATCACAGAGGAGAACAAATCTTATGATGAATTTATAAAGTAGAAGTTTGTGTTTGAACGCTTGCCTGTTCTTTCGAGAAATTAAGCTGTTGAGTTTAAGCCTCCTTCAAACCAAGGCGTTGAGCGGCGAAGCGTCAAGTGACAAAGAAGAAAATTTTCCGGCCCATTCACACAGAAGCCATGGAAATCGCTTAACACCAAGTGAAGTTCCAGTTATTCCTTATTAGTTCAATCCAAGTGACATGACAAAGATGGACAACTTGGAGCAAGTCTTGGCGTTGAGTGTTGAGGCCTGTGATAAGTTAACGCGTTACGCCTTGGTGTGAAGGGAGGCTTAACACTCATGCCAGTTGCATTCGCAACGTTTTTTATATCCTAATTGAAAGATAATTTGTTAAATTACCCCAGGTACTTATATTAAGTATCTCTGAGGAAGGGGTTGACCAAAAAGGGTGATTCTCCCAAAGGGAAGAAAGAGGATGTTCCCGAGATAACAGGACAGGCGGATTTGGATGTTTGACTTTAATTTTCCAGGTGATTAGCCTTTTTCTAGTTTAAAGGTAACAGCATGTAGTCAAACCACCCATTGTGTGAAAATTAGCAAGCGGCCAAGTAGGACTTATTCAGGAAAACGGCTTTATAAGGAAGGAAATGTCATTAAGATGGGATTTTACTTCCAATAAAAAGAATTTTAATTTTCAATAGTTCAAATTTTAGGCTACATAATAGGAAAAGAAAAACTTGATTTAAAAAATTTCGCATTAACTATTACACTCTTCTCTTTTAAAGCAGCTTTTCGCAGCATATTTCTGACTAGCACTCTTAACAAGTAATCGATTCATCCGTTTCCACCATTAAATCTGATGTTTATCATTTCACGCTATCAGTGGTCAGACTATACTGTGTTGATTTGTTCAGAGAGATTATGGCTATATTGTCTGCGTAGTAGAAGTGGGAGAACCGTTCATTTTACGAATTACCGTTGATGTAAATATTGAAGATGAGAGTACGAAAAACCTTGCAAACTCTGCACCCGATTGGGCTGGATGAGGAAATAGCTCCTTCAACTGAGACATGGAAGAATCGAGCTGATAATTTTGTTATTTTGAGTCGAAAACCTAAGACGTATGAGCTTAGATACTAAGGCATTATGCCAAATTTTATCAAAAGCTTTGACTACAACCGGAAGTAATATTCCCATATATTTGCGAAGCGTTAAATCCTTCGTGAATCAACTCTGCTTAACGCAAGAGTTGGTAACAGGTACGTAGATGCTTTCTGAAACAGAATTGTTCAAGTATCAGAAGTTGATTATTGCCGCAACGCTGATTCAAGCGTTCAAGTATAGCAGATTCGAAAGTTTTGCTCAAACTACTGAGTAGTGAGATAGGTCGATAATTTGAAGATGTCAAATTGGAATGTGGTCTCGGAATAGATATCACTATGTCTGTCTTCTAACTGTCGGGGAATGACAGTTATTAAGAAGGAAGTTAAAGAGATGAGAAATAACAAAGATTAATTTAAGAGGAGTGGACTTTTAGCATAAAGTTATTAATAAGATCCATACTAGGAGCTTTAGCAGCTTAAATTTAAATTTCCGATGACGTCCCAAACTTCTTTGTGGCTAGATAGTTTACGTGATTAAGTCTATAACTATCGTGCTAGTGCATCGAAAGACATTTGCATCTTCAACGTCGTGATTAGGCTCGAGTTGTTCTTTGAGACTTATAGATAGCAGCTCTGCTTTATCGATTGGTAGAAATGCTGTTCGGCCGTCTGCACTTTACAAGGGTAGAATGTTGTTGCATCCATAAATTTCAAATCAGGAATGTGAATTATATGGTGAGCTATAGAAATTCTAATATAAATGCCTGTATCTCCATAGTTATTCTGTCTCTCCTCGGTTAGAATTTTGGTTGTTTCTATCATTGCGATAGAACTTGTAATTAGTGATCAATGGGTTTATATCAGGAAGCAGTTTCGTTTCCTGTACCAAAAGACTCTGCTCGAAGTCAAATACTCGGACCTCCAGAATTTTGAAAAGCAAAACATTTACATTACAGAAACAAACAGATAAAGAATGCAGGGAATAAAAATTAGGGCAAAAAAAGTTTGTCCCTTATTCTACAGAGACATACGCTTCAAAAAGAAAGTACGCTCTGTCGAGACCATTTATTGCGAGGATGTGACGAGGAATTCATTGAGGAATACATTTTTGAAAGGTAGCAAACAGCGTGGATGTGATGAGACCACTGTTGATTAAATCAAACATTGACTCGAGCATTTCAGCTGCTACTGGAATATATTCCTGTCAGCTGTCGCTGGTTTTGTCAATGATCACGATAAGGGGAAAGTAGTCTATAAAAGCGGAGCTTACATTACCCTTGGTAATGCTCGCTAGATTCTGGTCAACGGGTCTTTTAAAGAAAAACTATTTTATGATATTACTTCGAGAAAAACAATACATTTAGAATAACTGCCACATACGTTAACTTTGATCTTGTGTCATCATGTTCGAATTTACATCCACGAAAAGACAAGTTTAGTGATACTTGTACCACTTGCAGAAGTACAGCAAAATCAATAGATCATCCTTGTGTTAATAGCAATTTACGAGAAAAGAATAGTTTAAGAGCTAGAGTGCTTGAAATCGATATCAATTAGAAATTCCTTTAAAAGTAAAGAGAAAGATAAAAATATTGATGATGGTAATATAATGGTGTATAATATTTCGGAATCATAAGACAAAACATTCAAGAAATCGTAAACGAACTAATTTTTTCGAGTGATTTTCTGTTGAACTTTTATCCAATGGCAAATATTTTCTCATGTTTCACATCTTTGCTTTTTAATTCCTATTATACACTGAAGTGACAAAAGTCATGGGATAGCAATATGCAAATTTTCAGATGGCAGTAGCATCGCGTAGAACAGGTAAAAATGCGCAGTGCTTTCATTTCTGTTCAAGTTATTCATGTGAAGAGGTTTTGACGTGATGATGACCGCACGACGGGAATTAACAAACTTTGAACGCGGAATGTTAGTTGGAGGTAGACGCATGGGTCATGCCATTTCGGAAATCGTTAGGGAATTCAACATTCCCAGATCCACTGTGTCAAGAGTGTGCCGAGAGTATGAAATTTCAGGCATAACATCCCACCATGGACAGCGCAGTGGTTGACCGCCTGCACTTAACGACCGAGACCGGCGACGTCTGCAAGAGTCGTAAATTCTAACAGACAAGCAACACTGCGTCAAATAACCGCAGAAATCAATGCGGAACGTACAAGGACTTGTCTGTTAGAACTGTGCGGAGAAATTTGGCTTTCTTGGGCTATTCCAGCAGAAGACCGACTCGAGTGCCTTTACTGACAGAACGACATCGCTTGCAGCGACTCTCGTGGGCACGTGAGCATATCGGTTGGTCCCTAGATGAATGGAAAACCGTGGCCTGGTCCGATGAGTCACGATTTCAGTGGTAAGAGCTGATGGTAGGGTTCGAGTGTGGCGCAGACCCCACGAAGCCATGGACCCAAACTGTCAGCAAGGCACTGTTCAAGCTGGTGGTGGCTCTGTAATGGTGTGGGGCTGTTTTTCATGTCATGGACTTGGTCCTCTGGTGCGACTGGACCGAACATTGACTGGAAATGCTTATGTTCAGCTACTTGGAGATCAACACTTGCAGCCATTCATGGACTTCAAGTACCAAACAACGATGGGATTTTTATGGATGACAATGCGCCATGTCACCGGGCCACAACTGTTCTCGATTGGTTTTTGAAGAACATTCTGGACAATTCCGACGAATGATCTGGCCACTAGATCGCCCGACATGAATCCCATCGAGCATTTATGGGACATCATCGAGAGGTCTGTTCGTGCCCAAAATCCTGCACCATCAACGCTTTCACAATTATACGTCTATCGAGACAGCATGGCTCAATATTCCTGCGGAAGACTTCCAACGACTTGTTGAGTCCATGCCACGTCGAGTTGCTGCACTTCGCCGGGCGAAAGGAGGGCCGACACGATATTAAGAGGTATCCCATGACTTTTTGTCACTTCAGTGTAATGCAATAATAGTTAACAAATCAGCAGGTCAAATTATTAATCAAATATTCAGTCCTTAAAATGGAATATATCTTTTAGAAATATTCCATTCTAAGGACGGGCAAAAGAATTTTATTTTATAATAAATACATAGCTGTCAATCTATATTTTTGAAATTACAGAAGAAATTATTAAAATGGACAGAACTTCCTGTTATATTATAATTAAAAGAATAAAATTAATTAATAAAATGATACAATGCAAAATATTTAGAAGCTTTATTAGTAATTACAATTTTCATACCCTGATCATTTATGCATCCGATATGTAGCACACAATAGCTTAACAAACCTTTATAGACTATGTATAAACTATATATATAATTATCTATAAATGCATTAAGATTTTCGTTAAAACCTCTAAATGCATATTTAATTACACTTATTTCCTATACGAAAAATCTTTCAAAGTTATTTCTGCATTAGCTTATATTGGCGGTTTTTGCTTTTAAATTACTGAAAAAGGCCTAATAGAGTTTGGCCATCTTGGTTTATAAGTTTATTTGCTTTTAATCGCATAATGAAAGTAACATCTATTGATTACAAAATGGCCTTCTATTATTTTATGTTAGGGGGTGGGGGGAGAGTGTAGAGTTAGCGAAGAGTTCCAGGCAGTGGCAGAGGGTTTAAAGACCCTTAAGCCAACTGCTTTTAAAGATGACTTTGTAAAAATGTGTTATATAATTTCGTTTTGTGTGTTATGTGCTGCAGCAGAGCAGTGCAGTCTTTGCAATTTTAATAAATATGACATGTTATTGTTTAAAGAAATAATTCAGTTTCTAACATTGAAACAAGACTACATCCGGCCCTAACTTGTACTGTCATCAAACAATGCTAAGTGCAAACAAGAAATAAATGACAATATGATGCCTTTAAGAATTATCTTGGATACTCATGATAAGTGATGATTCTTATTCATTTATAGTTATGCAGATGAGTAACATTACATCGTTTCATAAACATAATTAGTGATTCCGAATTTAACATTTATATACTTAAGCATCCAACCTCGAGAAAATATTTTACACAATTGCAATATATTCTTTCTTCAGTTTTAACAAACTTTTTTAATTAAAAATTATTTAAAAACTAAAATGCATTTTAAGAAAATTAGCTTAATTATTTACCTTCATTTCAAGTATATCAATACAATAGAACAAAAAATATATATATTTTCTCTCAATTTTTGATAATAATTATAATTCTTTACATTTCTATCTAATGAAAGTTAGAATCTTTTGTCTTCAAAATTCAGATACACTCATTCAGGTCCTAGATTTGCATATCGACACAGTGCTAATTGCAAGTTATAATCTCCAAAAATCCTCCATCAGATGCCTTCCTGACCTATCGAAAATAAAAATATATTTTCATGGGGAGGGAGGAAATTTCTTATTTGGATTACCATAGTTGCAGTGCATTATTTTTAAATTCACTTTTTAGAAAAAGTGAAGCTCTTTTTTATAATTACACTCTATGAAATTGTTGATACTAAAAAATGTGAGGCATAAAAATATTTTTAAAAAATGGGATTACATATCATCAAACTTGTAACTGACTAATAGTGGTGCAAATTAACTTGAATTGTAGTAAATCAAACTATCTCAAATAATTAAACTTTATATATAATTTAGTTTATAGCATAATCTTAAAAATTAATATAGCAAGAGAAAAAAATAGTTCTAATATTTAAATTCTGTTAGTCACCATACTTAATTGTGTAAAAAAGCAGAGTCTTCTGAATTTTAGCAACTTTCTCTTTGATAAAAATAAGTTCCTATGAAAAAAAAAAAAAAAAAAAAAAGTTGTTTTTCTTTTTTTTATTTTTTTGTCCCACAAGAATTTGCGGATCAAATTATTTATTTTTGTAGGAGAGAGAAAAACTTTTATCAAGCCAACCTGGCTACAACAAAGTAATCAATTGTGCACAGTAGTTATCAATTTTAGATTTTTTACAAATAAATGATGTCATTTTTATGTAACTTTTGTGTATATGCAACCTTCATTTCTGAATTAACTATAACTTCAACCTTATGTCAAATTATTTTATTAGTTTTTTTTTTTTTTCTTAATGCAGCCGGCAAACACTTATACAGCTTGGTCTTGGATGCCTTAAGACAAAAAGCCAGCTGCACAGACGCACTCACTTTGCATTACCCAGGGAGAGCGTGTAACTTGGATGATAAGCCACGGACGCGGAGTAACAATGCCCCCTCAACGCTCTACCCATCCTATTAGGACCGGACCTACGAAGGTTTAATGTGGATTCCGAATCACTACAAACATCCATGGCACCGCCGGGATTCGAACCCGATACCTGTAGTACCGAGCGCCAGAGCGCTAGCCACTCGGCCATTCAGGCCCTATTTATTAGTTATAATGTGCGTAATAATATTACATAACAGTGTTGGTTTTAAATGTTCATGTGTTACTTTCTAGATAATGGAACTAAATATATACAATAATGTTCATTCTATTATGATAGACTAACAATATTAAAAACAATTTTTATGAATGAAAAAATATTTTTTTGATAAACATTTTATTCCTTTGTCATACAAAACAATATAAATATCAAAAATAAATAAAAGCATTGCTTAAAATATTAAAAATAAATATTAAAACATATCAGAAGAAATTTTCAAACTATAGAACATCACAATCCAATCAATGAAATCTTAGAAAACACTATTCAGTTTTAACAGCTAACAATATCAAATGAAATACACACTTTTTTGCAAATTTACAGCTGATTATGAAAAGAAACCAATTTCATTTTCCACAATTCTTCAGCTAAATTTCTTTCCTCCATTGTTTGGAATAACATTTCAACATGTTTACGCATTTTCCTAAATTTCTTCTTAAGATTATATCTGTAAAAAAAAAAAAAAAAAAAAGAATAACTGATTTATTTATTTAAGTATTATTAAATAAAATAAACTACAAAGCAAATGCAACGAAATCATAAACATTATAATTTTTCATCTATTTTAATCATATTTTGAAATAAGTACTAAAAATTATAGAAAATAATTATTGAATACAATATTTAACGCAATTTAAAAGATTTTTTTACTTCTTAATGATTACAACTAATTATGAAATTTTTATTACTAGATGAATAACTTTTTCTCAGAAAATACATTTACTTACATATTACACTAAAAATATTTTGTATTAAGCATTCATTTTATACCAAAGTACCCAATCTGGATATACATGACTTCATAAAAAATATTAATTTTAATATAACATTAGAAATTCATGTAACTTCCAATAATTCTAAGAAAATCATATTATAGCTTAATCTTATTAAGCTAAAGTCCCAACTAACTTAAAGTTATGAAACATGAAAAAAAAAAAAAAAAAGACTTGCATCTCTAAAAAAATTTTTTTTTTCATTGAAAAATTATTTTAAATGATCAGGAAAACAAAAAAGTAATTTGATAACAAAAAGAAGAAATTTTAATTTAAGCCTTTAGAGTTAATATGAAAAATTAAAACTTCTAAATTTTCAAAAATTATGATAATAAATATTGTACTAATGCCCTATGAATAAAGATAAAAAATATCTATTTCTAAATATCTTATTTAAAGACAACTACTGTCATCCATACACATTTAAAAATAATGTTTCTAATTTGCCAATTTAACTCTGAAATTACGCTTAATAAAGAGATAATGAAAAACACACTTTTAGCAAATTTTACTAATTATGTGTATATATATTTTCAACATAAAACAAAGTTGGCATGTCTTTTAAAGCATACATAACTTACTTTCTCCATGCTCTTTGGATAATAGAAGCAGCTCTTATTTCCACAGTTAAATATTCAAAAAATGCATGTTCTTTTGCTTCATAATTCGAATCAACGCTTTCAGTGCACATCGAAATGGAATTTTTGCCACAGTGTCCTTTCACATCTATTTGATTTAATGGGCAATGAAATTTTAGATAGGGATACTTCAAAGAGTTATTTTCCGTAAAATAGATGATGCACTGAAGAGTTTGGTTTGTCGACATCTTTTCAAAAGGTCACGGTATTTTTTCAAATCTAGGGTTAAAAAATTTACCGGGACCTAATTTTAGCTCAAAAGAAGAAATTGAAAAATTCTAAATGAAGAAATAAAAAAAAAATTACTCAAAAATAAGTTCTGACCAATACTGTTATTTAATTCTAATCATTTCAAACATACGATTTAAAATATTTTTTTAAACTTCAAAATAGCAACGTATTTTTAAAATTTCCTATCAGTTTTTAAAGTTATTAAAACCAAAAGCAATATGTTATCCATGCAAATTAATTAAAATTTATTTAAAACTCAATAATTTATATACAAGCATACATCACTTGTACCAATTCATACCAGAAAACAATAAACTAAGACATTAAATATTTCATTTTAATTTATGTAAAAAGCATTGAATATTTGCATAATTTCTTCATAAAATATTTACTTATTTATGAATGTACATTAAGTTTATATATAATTTTGGTTAATTTATATTTTAAACATTAAAATTAAGATAATTTATATTTAAAAGATATTTTAATTTAAAAATGTGATTTTACTAACAAAGTATTTCAATTGTAAAAAGGATCAAAAAAAAGTGATAAAATATTTAATTGGGTTTACAGAAAGGTTTTTTTATTTTTATACCAAAACCAACAAGCTTTTGAATTTATGTATTTTATGCATTACATTTAAAATGTAGAAGATGAATTTTAAAAATTTTATAAGTGCATGCAATGAATACATTTTTATCCAGACTGGTACATTTTTTTGCTGGCAAGTAATATTTTAAAAAATATTTTGCATTTTTGGTCAAATTGAAAAAAAGTAAAAAAATATTTCAGAAATTTAATAAAGGCTTCCAAATTTTTTAAGATTCGCTTACGATAAATCTTTTAATGAAAATAAACTTAACCCTTGAGATATAATAAAATCTCTTCAAAGATGAAAATCAATCTGTTCAAGATTAAATTGTTCATCTGAAAATCATCAGAAATATTGTTTAAGAGGCAGCTAAAAATAAGTAAAAAAACATTTTCATAAATTCTATTAAAAAAAATTTTATACATAAAAGAAATCAGAAAACTTAAAAAAAAAATTTATTAAACATTATAGAGACATTATAAATTCATAAAAATTTAAATGTAATAAAAACCTTTTTTGTATGTTTTCATATCCAGAGAAATGCTTTTTATGTGGTTTACCATTTTTACTATAATACCAATTTTAAAAACAATTAAAAAATTATAAACACAACATGAAAAAAGATTCAAAAAAAAACATGAAAAAGGAGGTAAAAAATCTCCATAAAATAATAAGAACAAATAATATTTCTTAAATGGAAACAGAAATCTTAAAAAATTAACTGAGAAAAATGTATTTTCCAAAAGATTAATTAATAAATGACAAAGAACAAATGAAATTATTTTTAACAAATTGTATAGTCAACATGGTATAACGGCTATAAATATATATATTTAGTCTTTATATGAGCTATAATATAAAATACCGTATAAGATAATTTTTTTATCACTTCTTCAAAATAGTTTAATATTTTAACATTTAAATACTTTAAAATATTTTAATTGTATTTTAAATGAGTTTTATTTTATTAAATTATTATAAATAACTTTCTCTAAAACAGGGTCGCCACTCTCCAGACAAAATAAAACGATAACTTTTCCGATGATATGATTATTAACATTGATGTTTAGAACATCTAAAAGGTAACAAATTTTATTTTCAAAATTTGAATCCTACGGAAAAATTATAAAATAAGAATTTTCTTTGATATCACTAGAACTTAAAACCATACATAGATTATTCATCGTAAAAAGTAAATAAACTTTTAATTGACGAAAGAAAAGATTGTATTACTTTTTCAAAACTTTTACTATGGGAAAGTATATAATAAGCTACACCGTTTTTTCAATCTACCAAGGCTTGTTGTATACTACATCTTAGTCAGTAAAAATTCAAAATCCACCGATATTTTATACGGCGAAAGTTACAATTTTTTATTGGCGTCAAATGCGATTCTGGTAAGGAAAAGAATCTCTAATATTTCCGTTAATCTGGGGATCTGTTTCTTTTAGTTTTTTTTGGATCGAGAAAAAGTTGCATCAATCTACCCATAGATGAAACTGCCAGGATAAAACTTTCAAATTAAAAAATGAATGAAAATTTTAATAAAAACTCTTTCTGCAATAGAGTGAAAAAAAAACAAAATTGACTTTGAATATTTTTTTTTATATTACCAAATGTTTTTTAGTCACTTGCTTTTAAAAATGTTTTTACTTTTGTTTTGAGTTAAATGTTATTCAGAAAATTTTGTATATTTTTTTATTATGCAATAAAATTGTGGATGGCGTCTTTTATTGTTACATTGATGAGGTTTTTATTTTATTTTTTTGAAGCTTTTGAGGTTTTTATTTTTATTAATAAAATTAAATGAAAAAGCGTTGATTAACATTTTTCTAATATATCGAGAATATATTGAATTTAAAAATTTATAAAAAATTTCATACAATTTTAAATGCATCTAAACATTCATCCATATTTCCATCTGTGTAATAAAGTTTCCATATATGTAATAAAAATTATGTAAAAATTTCAATATTTAAAAGATACAGCTATTAAAAGTATTATTGTGATTTTTAATGGCGAATACCATTTTTATTGGCCAATCTTCATAATTATTAGAATAATTAATGTAAAAATTTACACTAACGTCTTACTTACTACTATATTACCAAAAAGTAAGACCAATTTTTTTTTTCAAAAACTCTTTATTTATTCTACCAAATTTATTTCATCGCCTTCAATATAATCCCTTCCGGACACAATGCACTTATGCCAACTTTTTTTCCAATCCTCAATGCATGCTAAAAGTCATAGGCAGGGGATGACCTTCAAAGCGCGCGACGATTCACGTTGAATCTCTTCAATCGATTCAAAACGGTGTCCCAGGAGTGGTCTTTTGAGTTTAAGGAATAGTCAGAAGACGCACGGTGTGAATACGGTGGTTGTGGAATGATATGGTTTCATTTTTGTCGAAAAGTGGCATTCAGTGTTTTTCCGTACCAAAAGAGATTTGAGGCCAAAATGGAATTGACCGATCCTTTTTTTGAAATTCCAATATTATCAGCAAGGTTTCTAATTGTAAATCGACGGTTTGCAAGCACCAAATCTTTAATTTTTTGGACGTGAGCTCCGTCGGTTAAAGTTGGTCGACCAGAGGGCTCTTCGTCTTCAACACGTTATCTGCTTTCTTTGAACTTTTATACCACTCCTAAACATTCCTTTCCGATATAGGATTGCTCACCGAATGCCCTTTGCAACATTCTTTACGTTTCCGCAAACAAAATTTAATGCAAATTCTAAGCCAAGTGCAACTCAAACACTAATGAATATTTGGACGTCAAAGGACAGTGCCAGCAACCTAAAAAAGAAATAAATTGAAATTCCATAAGCCCCCAGAATTTTAAATTGAAAATTAGTCTTACTTTTCTGGATACAAAGGTAACATAATAAAATCTCCACACATACCATACAAACTACCATATATGTTGTATTTTGTGTTATATTACAGTATGTTCCGAAGAAGTCATAAAAAAGTAAATAATGAGTTTAAAGAGTAACAGTTTAAATTATTGCGAAAAAATTATATAAGTATTTCCCAACTTTTGATACTTTATTTCTAAAACATATTTTAATACTAAATCTAAATTACCAAGATATAGCATAATACCGAAATTCTTCAAAACTAATTTTGAAAACGCAAATAATTGCATCCACATTAAGTAAATGAAATAACAACAATCTCTTTAATAAAAATCTAGTATGTATACAATTGTTAGAATGAAACACAACTAGTATAGAATTTAAATTTTTAGGATTTTCTTGGATGAACTTATAAATCCCAGACAGCAATCCTTAGTTCCAATATTTGAAGAATACCTCTTAGTTCCTAAAATTTAGTCTAATTCATAGTTTTAAAATACTTTTAGCCACTAAAACTCAAACAACCTCCCAACTTAAAAATATTTAAACACAACATACCATCATTTATAATGTCTAGCAATCCTACATCTGTAATTGAAATTCTAATTTTTCAATTTTAATCTGCTTTTAATTTGATATTACTGTAACAACTAATGCTTTCAATATTAGACCCGACGACCATGACTCAATATATATTCCACAAGAACAAGACAGATCTAAACAGTTTTTTTTAAAAAATGTTTAACAAAAATATTCGATGAATATCGATGAATTCGATTCGATATGTTTATTCGAAGGCCAGGCATATTAATTTTAAGTAAATTTCAAAAGGTTCCTGAAATTTTTAAGCCAAAACATTTAGAAGTAAGAATCTAACCATATTTAATAATATTTTATTAACCATATTTATATAATTCATTCATTTTCTCATCTATCAAAGCTGTTTCTTGCTGAAAGCCATGAAGCAGTTTTTTGTTTTTTTGATCTGTAATCCCTTTATAGTTGCTCTGTTCTTTTTCCTTTCGAAGTTAAGTTATTCTTGTTCTAGAGCTTAAGATTTTTTTCTTGCCATTGATTCAACCACTGGAGTTGGAATATCTCATGTAGCTCAGTATTGTTTTTGTTATTTTGGTGTTTAAAATGCCTGCAACTACTTGTACTCCATCGGAAATTTCTCTCAGCCCAACAAAGCTTTCTTCAACTGATTCTCCGTCATGCATTCTGAATTTATAGAAAAACCCTTTAATGAGAAAGTGTTAAAATCAAACAAAATTGCTACAAATCTGCGACTTCCAAAATAACTAATAATGTTTGACTAGCAGTCATCTAAACTGCTTTCATTTCGTTTTATATGCAAGAATACTGGCTCGCTCTGAAGGAGAATCACAAACTTCTCTGTAATTTTCATATATCCTATCATTTTTAATGTGAGATATCCAATCGTTTCATATTAAAAAATTGGATACACAGGTATAATCATTTAAAAGCTATTTTTAAAGTTGCATGCAACTGCTGGGTCCAGGCATGATATCCTTTAAGTTAAAGGAAAAATTTAACAGAGATGTCTATTAGTTTTAAAAAAATTTTTAAATGTATTCACACAATCCTGGCGAAATAAATTTACTTCAATAGATTAATATTATTTAACCTTTTGTAATGTCTTTTACTGCAAAGTTTAAAATTACACTTTTGTAGGGCAAATTTTCTTTTCTCCATTACATCAATTTTCTGTACATTGAAGCCATTGTCTTCCAAATAGCTAGGCTTGATAAACTTTTGCATAACTCTCTGCAATAGGGACATTAAAGATGAGAACAGAAAGGGAGCCACAGAGGTATTACTTTGAAAGTCAGTTGTTCAATTATTGAAGCCAGATATTTAAAATGGGGGGGGGCTATTTCTGAACACGAGTTACCCTTGATGCACTTTGAAATTAGAAGGAAATTCTTAGACTTAATATAGCACTTTTAGAAGCTTATGATTAAAAATGACTTGACAAATTCAGAAAAAAGTGTGGTAAAATTCCCAAAGCTGTTTCAGCTATAGTCCAGTTTTCAAGCCATCTAACAGCATGATGCCTGAAGTCAACTCTTTGTGGTGCCTTGAATAAATAATATAAGCATATAAAAAATTATTATTTCCCATCATGTTTCCTTGATTTCAGCCTTAAAGGCAATAAGACATTATATTCAGTTCACAGTTTCCGATGGTTAAATAGTTAGAATTATCTAGTGACAATTCTTTTAAAATGTTAAGTTATTGGGTCAATCCATAGATATTTGTACTATATTTTTTTAACACATCAATAGATAGGGGATGCTAAATCCACCTTTGAAATTTTCCAGCAAATGTTTAGAACAAGAATACTGTAAAAAATACAGTTGTTGTGAATTCTGTTGCTTTTGTGAAAATTTGTTTTAGTGACTAGTCAAATCTTATTTCTAAGTATTGGCAATTTTTATATTCTTAACAAAAACTTGGTTAGAAAAACGTGGAGCACAACCATAAATGTTGAAATACGCAATTTTTGATCGTTGTAGAGTTCTCTTTTAGCAATATCGCTGTCTTCTGGAAATGTTGATTTTTAAATGGGGTATAGCTCTTGAACTTGATTTAAATGATGAGAGTTCTGCTACTCAGTGCAAAATCTACAGAACTCTACCTGGCCCCATCAGATTTTTTAAAAATTTGCAAACGGTTAATTTTCACCTTTTTGAATTAGATAGATCCCATTCAATAAAGTACTTTTGTCAGGTAGCTTAAAAATTGATTATATACTGATTGATTCATTTTTCCTTATAATAGTTGTTTTTATGTATTTTTGTTTTTAATTCATATGGCTGGTGAAGGCTTGCTTATCCATATTACTTAATGAGAAAAACAATATTGCAATAAGTACACATTGCAGATAACATATCAGTTTTTACTTCTTTTGTAGCCATTGACAGTATTCAGAAACTTCAATTCATGCTTTTAAATGGATTGAAATCGTGTTCTTAAGGACATTGTGAATCAATGTTGTAAGCATAAAAATTTAAAAAGTTGCTATCGAATATTTACTTTTTTAGCAACTGTAAATTTTTAATCGTTATTAAAATGTGCAATAGATATTACTAAGTTTTGCAATCGTAATTAATAAGTATAAAAATAGTTGCAAATTGTTGTTCAATTTTTTATCTCTACATGAAATTAAATTAATACATAATTACACTGCACAACACAATTTTAGCTTTCTGAACTAACACAAACTTTCCTACATTTTCAACTGAAATTTTCAAATGTAACCTCATTTTTTTTTCTTTCAAGAAATAATGCAATTTTTAGCAATTACACATGTTAATATTTACAATTATGTCAAGAGAATAATAGAACTTTCTTTAAAATCAAAAAAATTCTTAGGGAATTAAATGATCTTATAACTAATAATTGACTATAATAGCTACTAATTGAATACACTGAAAAAAGAAAAGATTTACACATAAAATTTACTCATGCATATGATGTATTTTCTTTTAAATAAATGAACATAACAGCATCATTTGTGTGATTCAGCCAGGGAAAATGTGATAAAAATAAATTGTTAAAAGTAATGCAAAAAATACACCCAAATTTTTTGAGTTTTTAAAAACTATGTTAGACATAAGTTAAATTTAATCAATTTTCCATATAACAACAATATCATTTCAATATAGAAAGGTATACAGTATTATCTATTCCATGGTTGCATATTTTCTCTTTGCTTTTATAAAGCAGCAGTAATTTATGTTCACTATGTGTCTTCCTCCAAACCTTTAAGAACAGTGTTCATATTTTCAATGATATCGTCCAGCAAAACAGATTTTTCAATGGGTGCAAAGAAAAAAACATTTCTCAGGGACATCCGGTTTTGAAGTCCAGGATTTTCAGTTCTTATGGTACAGTTCTCAAATGATTAACATAAGGTTGGAAAAGTTTTAGCCATCTCACACATTAACAAGGAAATATACCTTTTCTTAACTATCTAGTAGTTTTTTTTTTTCGATGCTTGGGATACACTCCTTAGAAGGCACCAAGTAAAAAGGAATAATTAACAGAGCGTTTCCATGAACACATTGATGATAAAAGAAATTTCAAACAAGCAACATCTGCTGCATAAAAAGTAAGCTACAATCTAAAATACATTGACAATTAGAAAATCATAGAAATCCTAAGTTAAAATCCATATAAAAAAGGAAATTGATTACAACTTACCTGTTTTATACACAAAAGAAAACTGTCTCATTCCAAAATTAATAAATTAAAATGTATCTAGAAGGCTAATATTATTGGAAGAACAACTTGGACCACTGATGGAAGCAAATCTGACTCTGGAAGAACAGGTAGTGGAATTTTTTATGAAGACAAGAAACTCGAAACTAGAAACCTCTAGGAAACCCAGACCACAGCTCAGTATTCCGCTCAGAATTAACTGCTATAAGCGAAGCTCTGAGCCTAGCTTTAGACTTTTAAAGGACCTTGATGTTTGGATTCTGACTGATAGTAAGAGCTCAATACAGTATTTGAAAGATTGGCCAAGCATCTTGGACAAATTGGGGCAGGATATAGTTTCTAAACTAGCTGTTTTGGACCAGATTGGATCGGTGTGATTGCAGTGGATTCCCTCCCATGTGGGCATCTACGGAAATGAAATTGCTGATCTGCTCGCTAGAGAAGGTTGCGAACTTCCCAAAGTGTCTTCTTTCCAATCTGTTAGCTTCAGAGGTTCATTCCATGACTTTAGCCAGAGTGAATACCTCTTGGAGGTCGCCACCAATTCATGCATGGTACGCCGCTAAATATCCTGGTATGTCCTTGCAGTGCTCCTGTCCTAGACCTGCTCAAATGGCTTTAGCTAGACTAAGGACTGGCCACACTAAGAGTTTGACCTTCAATGGAGACGAGAAGACATATACCCTTTGTCATTGTTCGGCCATCGCGTCTCCCTCTCATCTTATCGATTGTATTGGTGCCTCTGTGAGGCAACTGTTGAATGAGGGGGAGGACAGTTTACGATCTATTGAAGTGTAGTCAGGAACTTTGGAGCCCAGTATTTCAAAATCTATAACCCTACGACTAATTAAAAACGACACCCACCATCTTCCCCACATATAGCTTTTGCCTGCAATACATTAGCTCTTGAGAAGCTTAGCACCAGATTACAGATTTTTTATGCATATTATTCTTTTTTTTACATATGTGTGGTGAAGGCACTAGATTTCCATAAACTGGCAACTTTTTTAACGTTTGGCTGCAGAATTTTTAATTTTTAAATTAATTTTTTTCCAGTTTTGTTTTTTCACAATTTTTCTTTTCAGTTTTCTTCAAAAATTCCCTGATTTTTCTAAGTATTCCGGTTTCGAGATTGAGTGGCCACCCTGTATATATATATATATATATATATATATAAATGTTCCAGACAAACTTTTATCAGAAATCTGTTAATGCAGTAGTATGAATCACTATACATAACAGTATATAAATATAGATTTTTGTCATATAAATATTTAAGCATTTTAGTATAATATATAATTTTTTGTTCTTTAAAGCAAAATAATTTAATAATCAATTATTTGTTAACTAAAAATAAGTTACTAAATAAAGTAAATTGCTAATTAAGAATAATAAACGTTTTCACGTATAGATCTAAGTTATCACCTTAATCTTAAAAGCAGCTAATTCTTCAATTTCTTTATACTGAAGAGCACCATACTGCCTTAACAATTTAATTATTTCTGTATTGTCCTTCATAACGGCCAAATCTAAGGTAGTTTTCCTAGATAAAATGCATATATTAATTAATGGTAACTCAAGTTACAGTAATATAGATTTAGAATATAAAAAACATATATTTTCCAATAATCTTATTTTTCAACTATTAAATATATGATACACTATTATAAAACCAAATTAAAATGAACAATTATATTAGATAAAATAAAAGCTATTGTAACCCTCTTATAAGTTATATTTGTAAGTTATATATAGAAATTTATTTTAATTATAATTCAAACACTTTAGGATCTGATGGGGAAAGGAAGACTACTGGGTGAGTAATTTAAAAAATAGAGATAATTTAATAAATAGTTTTTGTTTATTTAAATGAAATTTTTAGATTAATTTAGTGAAATAACCAATAAATATTGTAATATAACATTTTTTTGCAATAAAATTTTAATATCTGGAAACATTTTCATACAAAAATACTCCTTTTGCTAATCTAAGTTGATTGTTTTATTAATAAAAGTTCATTTGCAATATTTTTCTAACTCCTTGAAATTTTGAAAATTTAGAAAATTCTTGCATTTAAATATTTCAAAAACACATTCTGACTAAGCTAAGTTACATCTCTGACAATTCACTAATGGGAGGTAAAATGGAATGTATAACAGATTAAATTAAATACATGAAAAACAATGCTTATTAGAAAAAGTAAATCTTATTTCAATTAAATTTGAAAAACAGAATTAAAAAGTTGACAAGAAGTAATTTTATAATAAAAATAGGTGCTTTGAGAACATCCTGTTCAAATAATTGGTAGCCTTTGTATACAAAACATACAATTAAAAGTTTAAAAAGCAGTGGGCTTTATCCAATGATTAAAATCGTTGTTAAGTCAATCTTAGCTCTCACAAAGGTGTTGGAGAATGTCAATAATGCTTCATCAACTAGCGAATCAAGAAACTTTTTATTAAGCTAGTAGTAGTAGTAAATGTGTTTCATTATTAGAAAATACTGACAGGTGATAATTGATCAAAATCTCATTAATATGGTCTATGATGTTAAAGCAAATGACATTAACGTTGATAGTGGTGTTAATGAGGATGATATAAAAAAAATAGTAGATTTCCATCGAACTTCATTGAAATCTCAACTGACGATATTCAGATTATTACACAACAGACATAATTAATGTAACAAATATAGTTACAGAAAATTTCAAGAAAATGGCAACATATCCATGTTAGGATAAGACAATTGGCCAGGAAATCATTGCTCGACATTCATTTCAGAGTCAAGAGTCAGTATGAAACAAAAACATATCATATAACCAAAACACATGAACATAAAAAATGTAAAAAACTGAACAATACCATTCTAAAAATCTACTCTGAAAAATTATATCAAATGTTTAATTCTCCTTTTCTTAAGTTATTGAATATTCATTAAAAATATCTAAGAAAAAAAGATTGTGGAAAACAAATTAGCCAAATAAATCAAAAATAAATTTCTCCATCAAAAATTAATTAAATCATAAACAAGAGACTACCACAGATTTCTCCAAAAAACAAAATATATTAAATGAATATAAACTAAAATTAATAAAAGTTAAGGAACCAACATTTGATAACATGAGACATTGAAAAAATTGTCCTTAATATTTTAAATTGATAAAGTTAATGTAGTGAATATACAGGATAAATTCTGATATATAAAGAAATCTTTTATTTGACATGACTTTACATCACAGTTTGGGATAAAATTTTAACAGCATACTTTTAAAATAAGGATAGCAAAGGCAAATATCTTTAAAAATTATCTCAATAAAAGGGTACAAATTACAATGTCAAATATTTGAAAAAATTCTTTTCCCCTCTGACCTTGTTAATTTTAATTAGTTATTAACTAATAGTTTATTACTTTTAATTCCAAAACTATAAGGCAGTAAAATAATTATAACTATCTAACCGAAGTTTTTAGAATGTTTATATAAGAATTTCAAAATTGAAATGGAGAGACTAATTTTAAAGGTTTCTGGCCTTTAAGTAACAATTATGACAAACAAAAAATTAAAACTTGTTATCAATCATCAATAATAAATTTAACATTAGATACAAAAGTATCAGAAATTATAGAATGAGTAAAATTTTTAATGCATAGCAGTTTACATTTTTTATTAATTTACTATAATATATCATAACAAGTATGAAAATTTTCCGGACTAAAGTGAAATTACTATACTTTAATTTTTTTTAATCACTTTATGACATTGAAACTTTTTTCAACTTATAATAAAACTATCAAAAAAATCAACACTTTGACTTATATTAACTTTAGTTAATTAAAAACTTCAAAATTTACATGAAATTTCACTAGTACAGTTTTACGTATAAGTAGTTCATATATAAATAGTTGTTCAATGTACTTCTATCCGTGTTTTTAAAATTATTTCTTTATATAGTTATGCAATAGTTGTTCAAGTTTTCTCAATTCATACAGATAATTATCCCTATTCATGGCACTACAAAAATCATATTTGATATGTATTAATTAAAAAACAAGGTAATCTATTCAAGTAATCAAAACATTTTTATTCATTGTAGTTTTGTGTTTTATTTTATTTTATTTTTCTTTACGATAAATTACAAATTATATATAATGCTTCATTTATTTAGTAATGATCTATTATACATTACTTTCATAATTGAATCAATAAATTCTTTGCAATAAAAATCCAATAATTAAAAAGAAGAAATAATATACATCATTCTTCCATATTAATTACCTTAAATGCATTTTAAACATAAAATCTACATTTTATCATTGTATAACACATGCATATCTCAAATGTACTAAATAACATATAAATTTAGAAAAAATGATTAATATTGCATCACATAAAAGAATAATTGCCGCATCTAGTAAAATTGAGAATTGCATGTGTCAAGAAACTTTCTAATTAATGATAGCTTAAAATTTAACTCATTTAAATTCAAATTAATTAAAACTGAAATTAATTATTAAAAATAAAAAATACCAAATAAATGCTTTTGTACCAGTTGTTTTGAAGTAACACCATTGCATTAACATCACCATCATAATCACAGATCAATTTAATAGCACCTTTATGATCACTTAATATTGCATGATGAAGTGGTGTTTTACCCTGAAAAGAATATTCAAAAGAATGTAAATATTTTGAGATATTCTTTCACTTATAATATACATTAAACCAATATAAAGACTTGACATTTATTAGTATAAATGTATGTTACATAACTGTTATAGAACACAGAAAAAAAATAAGAACTTATTATAACAGTACATGAGTATAGTATATGAACACAATATTTTACATGTAAAACTCATTAAAAACAGGTGCACTTTAACAAAATAAATTTTATAACAGTAATAACATCAATGCATTATTTCTCAATTATTAGTTAATTTATGCTTCATTATAGAAATTTAAATACTAAACAATTTAAATTTAATTAATATAAAAGTATATTACTTAATTATTAAATTATAATTCATTTTCCAGAAGTAACAATTGGAAAGAAAATATAATACAACATATAATAAGCATATTAATTTCATAAAATATTATCCTTTAACACGAAATATTACAAAAATATACCTCCATATCAACAAGATTAACTTGGGCTTTGGATTCAAGAAGAACAGACACACAGTTCAAGTATCCATTTTTCATGCAGGCATAATGAAGTGGAGTCATACTAATAAGTAAAATATTTATTATATTGAATTTAATATTCACAATCCTGCATATGATAACATTGATATACATGAATTCAAATGAATAACAAAATATTATTTTAATTTTTCATTTCTCATTACACTGTCTCTAATTTGAAAGCATTTGGATGAATTCAGATAAACATGCTGACAAGCCTGCGTCTCAAAAACAACAAGTCAAATCATAGTGATTTAAAATGTTAGTTGTTGAATTAACTTTTGACATGAGTTGAAAAGATATGATTAATTTTTTTTTTTATCAAAAGATGAAATTATGACAAAAGTTAAAACAGAAAGAAGTATATACTAAAATTATGATAGCATAATACTGATTGTCTGTAATTATAAAAAAATCAAATTAGGGACAATGATATATTTGTATATGCACCTCTTCAGATGACATGCAAAACCCTCAGGAAAATAAAGAGTATAAATGTTACATAACTATTACGAAAAACAGAAAAAAAAACCATAAGAACTTATAACAGTACATAATCAGGTCAAATTATTATTTATTATTTTACAGAAAAATTCTAAATATTCAAAGGAAAACATAAAGCAATACTTAACTTGATATTCTAAATATAAAATCCTCTATTTACATTTTGCTGAACAGTTAAATAAATTAGAGCATTTATTAAATACAATAAATAAACAAACAAATTCAAAAGAATTATTAGATAGTATAAATTTGCTTAATTATTGAAATATTTTAGTACTTATTAAAAATAGTACTACTTCTCTTTTAGTTTGCTAACAGAAGATTAAAGAAACCTATAATTATAAAACTATTAAATAAATAATCTATTAGCAAGTCTGTTTATTCAATAGGCCCATCATTTTTAATCATTTTTACTTTGATTGTGTATAAATGACATTCATTGTTAGGAAAATTGGTTTTCAGTATTAACACATGTATTAGCCTAATTTACTCATAACCATAATAAACAGGTTAATTTAAAATCAAAATCAAAAATTCAATAAATACATATTTATTAATCTACATGATGCAAAAGGATTAAGGAAAGACCGCTGAAAAAATTAAAAGAAATTTTTTTAATGATTCATAAAGCAATAAGGATTTACATAGCAGAGAAAATCTATTTTGAAGAGAATAAAATAATTCAGCATATTATTTACATCTTTTCAAAGAAAAAAATAAAATAAATATTAACATAAATTTTATCATGAATAGCAAATTGCTTAAGCGATTAAAATGATGCATGAAAAATTAAGAGTAAACAAAACGAAATTGCTAAGATAAAAAGATAATTTAACTTATACTGAAACTATATTAATACTGTTAACTTACCCAAAAACATCTTGATCATCACATTCAACTTTTTTAAGAATTAATAATTGGCATAAATATGCATGACCACCTAATGCACACCTTAAAAAAAATAATAATAAACATTCTAAACAAAGAAACAATTTTCTTAGTAATTAAGAGCAAAAGAAATATTCTATTAAATCTATACACTTAATTATGAGTTAAAGTGATTGATAACAAGAAACTACAAATATGTGTGATATTATAAAACTTTAGCATTAATTTTATGTAAATAATAAAATATAATATATTATGCTACACCTTTTAGTGTTACAATAAAAGTTAATATACTATAATATAACATTGTGTAATACACAAAAAAAGTTATTTCTAATTTACCAATTATTGCATAGACAATATAAACAACAAATCACAATATGTAACAATGCAAAGTAATATAGAAAAACTGATGTTTTGGATTCAGTTACACAAAAAGATAATCCTAAATACTATTAACAAAAATATAAAAAATTTGATCTAGTAACAACGAAATCTGTAAGTTCACAAAAGAAGAAAGAATATAAATGTGAAGAAATACAAGTTTCACAGACTCCCGGGCCATATATTTTAATATAATTTAATCTATAGAATATTAATAAACTTGTATTTAAAAAATCATAAAACAGAAAAATAAGTTAGTGACAATTCCAGTAAAAGATAAGGGAAAATCCATATCTGTTCTTTTCTAAATAAAGTTATTTTAAACCTTGAATGTAGGATTGTATAAGAGTGAAACCACTAAAATTCTATACTTTAAAAAATATTTAAACAGTCTCGGAACTTCATATTTTACATAACAAAATACAAATTTAACCTTAATGGCATACATAAACAAATGCATAGAATGTATTTGGATCTTTGAATTGTTTTATTCATGAAAATAAATAAAATGGTGAATTGATCTGAAATTTAAAACTAGATAAACTACCTCACAATATATCATTACATTTCTCCAGGTACATAACTACAAATATACAAGAAAGTATACAACACATTTTAATCAATTTATTTTAATTGTGTTTTAAAGTGAAGCTTTATCTTACAACAGATTAAAACAGGCTTATAATTAACAAATCTCTGAAGTCAATAATTCTCAAATCGTTTCATAAAAAATATATATATATTGTTCCCCAATAGTCCTTTTTCATCACTGAATGGCATAGTAACTTTACTTTTTTATATAAGCAATAATGAATAGTCAATATTTTAATTACAAAAGAAAGTATCCACAAAATGAAGTTGCTAAAACAGATTGCACAAAAATAAAAACTAAACAAAAAATAACATTATTAAACTTAAATATAGTCAACAAATTGCAACAACACATACCACTTTTAAAGAAAGACAGTTTTATTTTTATAAAAAGATTGAATCAACTAAAAGTTATACAATCATTTACAACACTACATTTTTTTTTTCTTTCTAATGCAGCTGGCAAACACTTAGACAGCTTGGTCTTGGATGCCTTAAGGCAAGCGCTGCACAGACGTTACTCACTTTGCATTACCCAGGGGGCGCGCGTAACTTGAAAATAAGCCACGGACGCGGAGTAACAATGTCCCCGCCTACGGACCTACGGTTTAAAGTGGATTCCGAACCACTACAAACACCCATGGCACCGCCGGGATTCGAACCCGATACCTGTGGTACCGGGTTCGAATCCCGGCGCTAGAGCGCCAGAGCGCTAGCGCCGGGCGCTACCACTCGGCCATCAGGCCCTTTACAACACTACATAAAATATGAAAAATGTATTCACTTAACAAATCCATACAGTCTCACATGAAAACTCATTTTGTTGACTTTATATCTGGCACTGAACTTTAGGTGCCTCCCATATTAGAATTCAGCAGTAATATCATTTCTTTTGACAATGTATCAATTTTCCATTTGAGACACATTATGGTGGAATCTCTCCCCAAAAATATCAGAAACTGTATCCCAGGGAAAAGTTCAAGAGAAAAAAATAGGTTATTGAAACATACTACATTCTAATGCTCTAAATGAGGAAAATATATTCTCTACAAATTCTTCCCCATTTGCAGACTTTTTATTTCACAAAATGTTGATGAAAATATGTTGATGCTGTATAAAGAAAATAACTTTTCATTTCGTTCACTCTGGTGCATGGAAATAAGTTTTCTAAATCTTATATTTCCTTTATATATCACTTTAAAAATGTTTTACAAGTCCATTAAATCGATGCACTAGAGAAACAGTACAAAGATTCTTTTCAAACACAGTACTATACTACTTCTCTCTACGAATTGACCACCTCACCCACGATTGTTCGATTTTGGTGATCGTAAAAATAAAATGTGAGTCACTGAACTCTCTAAACCAATAATTTTTCAAACATAGTTATTAATGAGTATTTTTCTCATATGCATTACAAATTATTTTAATTCACATAACCTTTTATTTTATTGTTTTGACACAAAATTATTTCATTTTCCAAAACAAATTATCTGCTTTTCTCCATTTGATTATGCATATTTAATTACAAAATATTTAAGACTTCATTTAGAGCTAAATAATTACCTGCATTTGTTTAAATTAATTTGCATAATAAATAAGCAAAAATATCAAACAATATATTAAATTTGACAGCTTGAAGGAAAAATATTGGGAAGGAGTAGATAATTACTAATGAGCTTATTAACAATTAAAAGGTGAAGCAAATTAAAGTTATTTATATTTGCATAAAAATGAATTGAAATATTATGAAGTATGTTTCTTTAATGAAAACACAGTACAAAAGAATAAAACACTATACAGCATTAATGAATGCTCAGTTGTACACATACAGACTTACCAAGCAGAAAAAGATCATTATGATTCCTTTGAAAGATGACAATATATAAATACAAATTTCTAAACCACACAAAAAAAAATATTTTTTTTTTTTTTATGAAATAAGCCGATAATAGTTCAGGTGCAGGTAAAATCTATTTAATTCTTAATGAATTTTATTTATTCCTAATAATGTAAAAAAAAAATTAAGTTGATTAAGAAAGTTGTGCTGAAGGCCTTTTGCTTACATTTTTAATAGTTTCAAATTTTTCACCAAATTTAAGTCGAAAGACTTAAATAAAAAATTACCTTTTATATGAAATCAATCCAACATTTTTTTATTATATTCATTATGAATTATAATATATATATAAAAGGAAAGGCAACATTAAATAAATTACAGAATGCATCCATACTGCAAAATTTAAGTACATAAAAATATCAAATATTTGAATAAAGTATTAAGATTATGTGGGAAAAGAAGTAAAACTAAACATAAAATTTTTATTTAAGCAACAAAGATATGCAATTCTTACTAACCACACTGAATACTAAATACTTTTTTTCAAATGGCACATTTGTATTAAATATTTTTTTCAGATGCACATTTGTACTATCAATTGCCAAGTACTTCATTGTGATTACTTTTCAAGTAGGGAATGAAACTTCATACGATTTCCACCTTGGCAATGGGTCCTCATTTAAATGAGCATTGTACATTGTTAAATAACTGCTTAATCCTTTTTCTACCTTTTTTAGATAACAGAAAATCATTTTTTTTTTAATTTCATCATCACCACTGGCTGCTAAATTTTCTTTCTTTTCAATAACTTTATATTCAAACATACCCTCATTCGAATCAGATATATCTGTCATATGTGATAGTGCCAATTTGATTATTTCTTCATTATTAATACAAAATTGAAAAAAAAACTTGGCTTGCAAAGAGTAAGCAGATTATTGATCTATTAGAGCTTAGAGAACTTCATTTTTTATTTATTTTGTCAGAGGCTTGTCTGTCTTATTAATATATATATTTGTTTTAGTTATGTCGTGGAAACAAAATTCTCAAGAAAAGAAACCATATTTGTTTCCAGCATAAGTTGCTTTTTCTAGATATTCTTGTAGAAGCTTGCACAATGGCAACTGATTTTGCAAAACCCATGAGCAATTATTAATTACTTTGAGCATCACTATGCCAATCTTCATTTTTTAAAAAACAAAAATAATCATTTGAGATTAATTGGATATGGCCTTCTATTTCAGTTCAAATGAATTAAATTCTTTAAAATTTAATATAGAGTTTTTGGGTAGTTTGTTAATAATTACTTTGAGGGCATTTCAATATGGTTTTTTTTTTAGATGTACTTACAAAATTAATGGAATAATGGGATATATTAATTAAACAAATATTAGTAAACTATGTTTTTACTTTTGTAAATTTATTTTGCAATTAAACATAGAAAACTATAGAAAAGGTCTATTGCCTAAGAACAGAAATGAAGTTACTTTTCCCATTCCATGTAAATTGAAAATAGACAAGGGAATGTCCATTCTTATTCATAGTTATCAGTTAATAAACTTGTTCATAATAATTTTTTTTTCTTATATGATTTTTTTTCTCATTAAATTGGGAATATATTAAAGCTTATTTATATGAATTATAACCCTTATAATATGTATAAATGTATGCATATAATGTAAAATCTGTAAATTTCTTAATGATTTAAAAATTTTTAAAAATTGCATACCAGTGCAAAGATGAACGGTCTTTGGCATCTTTTTCATAAATATTAGCACCCTGATTCATTAATAATAGAGCTGTTTTAGAGCGACCAAATTCACAAGCCCTTAATAAAGGTGTCATTCCACATTTGTCTTTAACGTCAATGGGAACTAAAAGATTAAGCAACATCTCAGTTGTTGCTTCATGACCTTGAAGAGCAGCAGCATGTAATGCAGTTGTACCATTTTTATCAGCATGTAATAAATTTACACCATTAGTAGCCATAATGTTAACAACATCTTTAGAATTTTGAGCTGCAGCCCAGATAAGAGCATTCTGGCCTTGTGAATCTTCAACATCAACAGACACATAATTTCTAGACAGAAATACTTCGACTGTTTTCTAAAAAATAAATGCAAATTAATACTTACGATACAGAAACATTCCTTCAAAAATTTATTGATAAGAGACTCAAATATATGAATAAGAAAATTAACCTATTGTCTACTTAATGAATAGGAACATTAAGTATTTAAAGAAGAAAGCATAGAAAGGTCTTAACTAAGATGTTCATAACCTTCTTCAGTTCTGACCCCTTAATACAGCAAAATAAAGACTACAAACTTCTTACCCAGAATATTTATAACTGAATGAAATAAAATGAACTTAAAATACGAAATAATAATACCATTTGTGTTACTCCCTAAGACAAAGAATAATAAAATGCAATATAAAGGATAGGACAGTTAAAATTTTATTAATAAAAACTCTCCAATAAAAATTCTGAAGTTATTAAGCTTGCAAAAAATTATATAACTAAAATTAATGTGTTAATTTTTTAGTTGTTACAAATACAATTTAATTATATAAACATTTATTGCATATGTTTAGATGAAAAATGTTAAGACTTGATGAGTTCAGTGAAAATAAAAAAAATTATTTTTTCCCCTTCTCCATTTTGAATTGAGCCATAGACCCCCAAAGAAACCTTTTGAACCACTCATCTAAATTAGTATCAATTACTAAATCACAAATTTGTTAAAACATTTTATCACCTGCAGTTGAAAATTGCAAAAAATGAAATAGCACAGAAAATAAGATTACCACTTATTATATACAAAATAACAAATGAATAGAAACAATGGGCTAACTTCAAATAGGGTTAAAAGAAATATAATTATTGATGTCTGACATTTTACTGTAAAGCGATTTGATTAAAAAAATATTCAACCCTGTTGTTCTGCAATATTTTTGTCTTCATGGCACTATGTTTGAACAATACAAGAATTTTTTTTAATTTTATTTATTTGTTTTGAACATTAGGTAAATTTTTGGAAAAAAAAAACCGCACTCTTGTCATATATACGAATTGCCTTATAATCAAATATATACCATAATTGTAAAAAAATAAAAAATTGTTTTAATAAAATATAGCATGAAAATTTTAGTTAATAAAATATAAGAAAATTATCTTAAGAGAAATATGTATGCAATCCTGTATTTGTAAATTTTAACTATATGTTCAAGTACATAATTATTTAAAAATACAGCTGTTGAATGATCCAACTTAATTTATACTACCCTTTTCCCATGCAGCATACTTCAGTTCTATCATTTATTAAAAAATATTTATAAACAAAAAAAATCTTCTACAGACGGCATTAAATTTTCTAAAACTAATAAATCTATGTAATTTAATCTTTCAAATAGCATTTTCTTTAGAATACAGAAAAAAAACTTCAGAAAATTCAAGTAAATGACACCAAAATAAAATTATTTTTATGCATTTCTTTTCAATTTTTCCTTTACTTTATATCTTTGTAAATATTTTTATTCAGTTATTTATTTTTGGCAGTTCCTTTTCCTGCTTTAATAAAATTGTTATAAACTGAATTTTAAATATAGGTTAATATTTTTCTTGAATTCACAAGTACACTTATAGATTTGTAAAATTAACTATTCAGACCAATACATACAACTTCTTTAACTTTTAAATATAAATAAATAAATTTCCTTAACAATAATGGTAAAAAAAATTTTTTTATTCATTATAACACACAAATAAGGAAATTTAAATTTTGATTATAAAGAAAACAATGACTTTTTTTCCCTATGCATAAAAATAATTAATTATGAATAAATAATTTTAAAACCAGAACAAAGAAAAACAATTTTGCAGAAAAATTTAATTAGATTTCTCAGCATTTGTTTCCTAAAAACATTTTACAAGTCATTTAAAATAAACAAGTGCTTTTGTGAAAGCATTACCACAGTATAGTAACAAATAAATTATTTTTTAGTATCTGAACTATACATACTGCATGATTATTGAATGCAGCATAGTGCAATGCAGTAGCACCATTGTCATCTGCACTCGTATAGCAAGCTCTTCCACTCAAAAGAATATCAGCTTTTCCACAAAAGCCTGTAAGAGAATTTTAAATGTTTATTTTATTTTTAAGGAAAAAAGAAAGTTAACTTTACAATAATATAATTTTAATGATAAACATATAACATAGTAAGAATATATTCACAGGGGGAAAAACTAATACTGAAAAGCGGGACACAGATTTCTTAAAATCAGCAAATTCACAAAACTTTTTGAAAAATATAAGGATTTTTGGTGATGATCTAATGAACAATGGAAAAATTATTTTAAATGTACAAATATAACAAAAAATATTTATAAAAATTATCACACATATTTCATACCCCATATATTTTATAGAAATATGCATATAAGTGCTATATTTTTAATATAAATAAATAAATAAAATCTTTAAATCTATAGTGGTAACAATAAAATTAAATATGTTTCATTAAAGTTGCTTAATTTAATATTGCAGAATAGTAATTGATTTGTTTATTATCAATCAATATTAACTCTCTATTTATAATATACTTACTACAATGCATTACATTTATTGTAAATATCAAATTACCTTTTCAGCTGCCCAGTGTAATGGTGTACAAAAAGTATTATCAAGGATATCAATGCTGCAATCTTCTCTACAAACCTATAATAGTTCAAAAGTAAACCTTACACCAATTACCAAAACCTTACAATATTTCAAGTATTTTGAAAAAGTTTAACAAATAATTAATAATAAATCAGTGAACAATAATAATATTATAAGGGATTCTTTTATTTAAATGTAATGAACACAATTCAAAATATATTGTTTCATAAATTACTGTGAATTTTTCAACCCTAAACATTAAACACAGTAGAAATAAACAAAAAATATAATTTATTTACATTTGAAAATATAAATCAGAAAAAAGTCACATAACAAATATTTTTATGAATTACATGCTTACTATTACTAATATACATTTTGTCCATTGACTGCTCGGTAAAGTGTTAATTGGCGAAAATTTCTTCTTTATAGCCTATAACAATTTGTCAAATTCAGTCATTTCAATTATTTTTACCAAACCATGAACAAATAAAACTACTAATTTTTATAAAAAAAATTGAAATTAGAAAAAAATATGCTGAATTTCATAAATTGCTATAAACTGTACAGCAGAAATTTTACCTAATTAATTCTTAAGAGAGCAGCCAATGGACAAAAACATAAAAATCATTAATTAAAAGAATAAAGAGCATCCAAGTCCTGACAATAGATAAGTAAGTCTTCATATTTTTCTACTGTTGAAAAGTTTGGAAACTGGCTAAATTTCCCTTGTCATAAATTTCTTTTCGTACAGAAGTTCTGGATTTTGTTTTCATTAAATTCAGTTTATTGCCTTAAGTTATAAGTTTCTTTCATTAAAGTTGTTAAACAAGTCTGTCAAATAAGCAATATTATTCAAATTGACTCATAAAACATAATCTTTGTTTCCAAGAAACAAATAAACAGAGCTTAGAGATTATAAAATCAATCCACAAACAGTCACCTTTCAATAGTCGGCAATCTTCTGTATTAAACAACATGCAATTGAATTCATTTTCAATACAAAGTTGTTTAAACAATCTGTCATTCAAAGAATTTATTCTGATAGTGTTCATTGCTTTAACAACAAAATTATCAAATGTTCTACAAGCATATAAATTTTTAATAAAACCAGAAATAATGGGTGTCATTTTTGAAAATATCCTTTTTAGTTTTGATGTGGAATGATCGCATACACAAAATTTTATATCTGATTGTTTCATTAAATTATTTAAAAAGACGAAAATTAAACTAACTGTAATACATATTAATTACAGAGTGTAAAGCAATATTCTTATACAGCAAAAATTATGTACAATCAAAACCTGCTCGAGCAGTAAAAGTAATGTTTATTTAAAGTGAAGTTGCTGCTTTTTATCCTCCGAGACCAATTACAGCTCATCAAGTAGCGAATCATGGAAATTGTGTTTTTCTCGAAAACTACGTATAACAAAGAACAATTGTAAAAATGTTCAGTATCATACATTTTGTATAAAACGACACTCGACATACACTAATAACAGTACTTGAAACCCTGAAATGCAAATCCATGGTATTCAATGACCATCATAACTACATCACAAAACCAGCGAAGTGTGATATTTAAAGATGGAAGAAAATTAGTTTATAAAAGTAATATTTTAGTAAAACCATTTTGCAACAGCAAAGTACTGTGCAGAAGAAAAAAACTTAAAGCAATGTATTTGAATTATTTCATGCCTGTCATTATAGTAATGTGTGTTTGAAATGTCCTTGGTTTCCAGCAATACACATCTGTACTCTTGAGAGAACTTTTGTTAATGCCCTGTAGTATTTCAGGTGTTGCATATCTATATTGATAATCTGGTCTATGAAATTGTAAAAACCCCACAAGGGCAGGGAAAATGGTTTTGGTGGTGATTTAGTGCTTTTTATAGTGGCAGAAAATGGTTTTTTTAAGTTAATCCACAAGAAATCTAGTACAGATAGGTCAGGTGAACTCGATGGACATTTTAATATAATCAATCAATGTGCCAGAAATTTTCCTACAATAAATTTTGCACTGACACCATAACATGAGGAGAGGTATCAATTTAACTACTTAATTCCACTGTCAAATTATACTTTTCCATAAAGTACCACATGCTATATTGCATACTATCACTATTTCACTTTTCTGGAAGATTACAGATTTAGTTTTTAAAATTTAAGTTTCACAATGTCATTATTGATGTGATCATTCTGACAGTGATTGAATACCATGAGATTTACATTTCAGAGTTTCTAATTACATATTGGTACATGTACAGAGTCATTTTATACTAAATCTGTGATATACTACATGTTTCATATATAATCTTGCTGTATAAAGATATAATTATACATCTTGTATAATAATTAACAAACATTAAATATAAAGCAAAGATTTAACATAAATAGTTTAAGTTTTTCACAAACCAAATAGCGTACGACTTCTATACTACCAGTGGCAACCGCTAGATGAACAGCAGATCTGCCACTATAATCTTGCCAGTTTATCAAACTTCTTTCTTTTTCCTATAAAAAATACACCATAAAAGAAAAGTACTTAAGTATTATAACTGAACATGATAACTTTGCAAATTTGTTTGGCAACTCTATGAATTGCATAATCAATGACACAACATTGTTCTACAATTTTCAGCTCAACAGACACATCTTGTATATTTATACATATTTCATAAACATTAGTAAACATAATTTCTTTCTCTTGTCTTATAACAATGTCCAAAGAAACACTGAAATATTAAATCTACATGACTATATATTCAACAAATGTTGTAAGAATTCGACTCACCAGTGAAAGGAGAATGTAATATTTTTCTTGCAGTAACCACAATATTATTTTCAGTACATCAAATTGTAAGATTATCAATTGTAATATTAAGATTTGCCAATAACTTGCACTTTGCCTTTTTGCATATATATTCAACTAAAAGAATATTTTTTACTTGAGGAAATAATATTTCATTATCCTTTTCTTAATTATTTTACAGTACTTAACAGATATTCAGCAAATTTGATTATTTATTATTTCTAATTATAAATGATTAGTTCTAATAAATGTATTAAATGTTTATTCCTATTGAAAGAAAATAATCTTTACTATTTTATTTTTGCTGAAAATGTTTTTCTTTCAGTTTAACAGCAATTCATAGAGTCGTCAAGCAGTCAGATTAATTATAATAAATAGGTATTATTTCCAACGATGAATGATTATTTCTAATAAATGTTTATTCTGATTGTAATATTTATTGTTTTATAATAATATTTACTATTTTCTTTTCTTGAAAATGTTGTTTCTTTTTGTTAACAGCAAATCATAGAGTCACCAAGTCATCAGATCAGTTATTATGAACAAGTATCAAAAGAAATTATATTATACTTTTATTATAATGAATAATCTTAAAAAATAATATTGATAAAAAAAATAAAACGTAAAAATACAGTGCAAACAATTCATTCAAAAAATATTGTTGTTGGTTTTAAATGTGGCTTGCTTCGACACAAGATCGAGGAACTGAGGATATGTAGTAGGTTCAGCATAATACGGGGCGGACAATGAAAGGACTGTCAGTCTGCACCTACATAGTTGTCGTCACAATTTGGATGAACATCTCAGGTGATATCTGAGATCCTTTAATCATTTCCTACTTCCTAGAATCAATAGGACATTTTTGTCTATAGATTTTGCATGGGAAGTTGCACAGGCTTAAAATGAGAAGTTTTAGTTTTGTATTACTTGTAAGCTCTTGAACCAAGCTCCCATAATTTAGAAGAAAAATGCACATTTCAGACCTTAAACAAAAATAAAATTATGTAAATATTTTTTTTCAATGGCCATATTTTAAAGTATTCTTTTAGCAGTGATTCTCAATATGCAAGACAAGAATTCTTAACACTTTGAACAGGGTAGACGTGAATTCCAGTCTTTTATTTTTCAACTGTTAACAATAGATTAGAGAAAGATTTTTATAATAACTCTGTACATTTCAACTACATTACATGAGAAAGTGAAATTAGTACATTTCATCACAGTTTAAATATGATAAGTATTTAACATATTTAATTGGGTTTTTTATTTATGAAATTTTATGCTTCATTATCCTAATTTTATTAAATGTAAAAATGAATTGTTGCCAGCTATGCATTATATTAAAAACACTAAAAGAAATAATTCAGGGCATTAATTCAGGGGAAAACACTCATATTTTCTTTGTGCTTTAAAAAATTCTGAAAAATTATTACAAACATTCATAAGTTAAAAAATATTACCATGTTTTCATTTCTTTTATTTATTTAGGAATGTCGAATTTTTGGTTAGAAAAAATATCACAACACTTTTCAAGTTGTTCGTATCCCATAATAGTAAAAACAATCTTCATAGTGAAAAGTATATAACCTGAATTTCCACATGTTTTTTGTAAATAAATATAATTTGTACTAATTTTTTAATTTGTAATATTTTTAAGTGGTTAATATATTACTTAATGGTTGGCATCGTTGCAAATGACAGAAATTCATTGGAGTGAGATCGGGAGTAATTTGGCGGCCAAAAGAAACGTTAAATGGCAGGAGATACTTCTGTCATTAAACTGTTGTGTTAAGAAATGTTTGATAGAAGACCATGTTTGACCACCTCATCTTGCATACACACATCGACAGTTTGAGTATTTCATGTAGGGAAACCTGAAGTGTATGCATTTGATCAGTAAACTGCATCTGATTTGAAAAATGGTATCTGATGTTCAACAGATTCTTCTTGCCATGGTACATGCATCAGTGCTATCCACCATCTACAGCTTGCAATATGTCATCGTGTGTGAAGGAGGTCACACAGAAAATTTGTGAAACACATTAAAATGTTTGGCTTTCTGTCCTAATTATTTTTCACTTTTCTTAGTTTGTCTAGAGCCAGCGATTTTAGTGCTACAGGTACCGTTTAAATGCTATTTATAGTTTTTCACAACAGAATTCACATTCCAATAAAAAAGTAGGCATTGCCATTTGAAATTTAATCACTGTAATCATAATTATAAAAATTTAATTGTTGTTTTTCATATGATTCTTAAGCACATACCTCAAAATATCTTAAACCAAAATTTTGTCCAGTTTCTATGAACAGTATAATAGCTAATGGCTCATATATCAAGAAAATTTTTGATAATCACCCAGTATACATAAATATATTGTGAAATCTTTTAACCTTCAAATGCTTTTCTTATCATTAATAGAAATATTTTTGTGATGCTTCAAATCGCATCACAAAAGTATTTCTATTAATGATAAGAAAAATTATATAACATTTTTTTGAAGCAATACAAGCCTGAAAACATACTTAATTATTTGGTTCAAAAATTAGTAAATTCTCTAGTCATACCAAATTAAACATGTTTATAATAATTTCAAAAATAAATATATAAATTGTAATAACAAACACAATGGAAAAAAACATCAAACACACACAAAATTTTCTGAATATTTCTACATATATGATATTTATATTTGTGTGCATTACAACAGTTAGACACATAACATATTCTATTGAAGCTAAAATAAGTATTAGTTTTTCTCCACTAAAATGTAATCTTTTAATTTTTAAACATTTTCAGAATAATTACTTTTTTTTTTTAATAATAAGTTACAGGTTATAAATGCAATTATTGCAGATATTCAAATCTCCTAAAAACCTGTTACATTTTTGCCTATAACAATAATTTTTTTTTTCATTATTCTTAATCAAAACAAGTTTTCCAATGGTGAGTCTGAGATACTTTGAAATTCTGTTCTTGTTTTTCCAGTTGACTGTAATTTATTTCACATTCTGCATAATAGTGACATTAATAGAATAGCTAACAACATGCCTGTTTATGTTAGATATATTACTTTCAATCAGGAACTTTAATATTACCAATTAATCCCCACTTATTGCCTCACCTTTTAAAAATTGATTTTGTTTTTAAATGGTATTTCATTAAAAAAAGTTCATATAACTTTTGAACTTTTAGTACAATTAACTGAAAATTTGTATATTGCATAGAAAGTTTGAGGAAATCAGCAGTTAATATAATAATTACCATAATCTAACAGAAGTTGCTTAATTCAATTATCTTAAAAAAAAACTCAGATTTAGTTGTCTCATAAAATTCAAGTTTTTTAACAAAATATTTTTAATGCTTATTACTTCTTTCAGAAATGCAGTAATGAGAATTTATGATTAGAAATTTTATTTTCTTACTTGGATAATTTAATAAATAATTTTAAATTTGTAATCAAAGATTAATTATTATTAATAGCATATTTTAATCTATTGAGACAATTTTTAAATAAGATTGAACTGAAAGTGATCCATATTTAAGCAACCAGCTAGTCTTCAATCATGATTGGCTGTACAATAAATATAAAAATATTTTCATTATATTTTAACCCATAAAGGTTTTCAGTTACAACAGAATTACCAGTAAAATTTTTACACACTCCAATGCATGAACACTTGCATTTGTGGCTGCCCAGTGAAGTGGTGTTTTACCTTCTTCATCTGGTATGCAAATATTAGCATCCTGAAATGATAATTGTAAAGAAAAAAAAATTAGATACTTTATTACCACAAATTATATGATGCACACAAAAACAAAAATTAAATATAATTTTAAAACTTATACTCAAGCTTTGAGAATTCTTTGCAGTTAGAGATCATATTTTGCCATAGTTGCGGTTCTTGCACAAAAGATAAATAGTTCCTACTTCAAAATCATAAAAAATTTTGTAAGAAGTGACCTATTAATATTAGTAATGCTATTGTGCAGTTAACAGGCAGAAAACGGAGCAACGCCTAAGGATCATGAAGACCCCCGCCCTTTCAAGTAGTCAAGAAAGAAATTGTCTTTCATTCATTCATTTCAACTCTGTCATGTTTATTATAAGGCACTTGATTATTTGCTTTTGTCTGCTCTAAGCTTCTATTCTGCTTTCATACAAATTATATATCTTTATATTTTCATTTAATTTTAATTATACTATATTATGTATGTTTGATTATTATTATTTATATCATTGTTGCTTTTCTTTTCCATATTATTGCCTATCAAAAGTCATCCTTTAGTCTTCGTGTTCATATTCCATTTTACATTTTATACTTTTTAGCATAAATAATATTACCAAACTAGGTATCTTTGTTATTTTCTGCAATATTTATTTGAAAATTTTATACATTATTTTTATTATCTTTCTCAAAGAATGCATCTATTATTGGAGAATATTAGTATATATTAGATATATCATTTATTAAATATCAGATTGAAAATTAAAAATAATTAAACTATGAATCTACATATACTAAACATTATAGTAAATAAATTTATTAAATAAAATTGAATATAAAACAACTATTAATGTTGATAATTGAACAAAACATATTCTGTTTAAAATCTAAATTCTCATGCATTTAAATATTAGAGAAATGAATGAAAATATTGTTTTATCATAAGGCTATATTATATTTTTGTTATGGAAGAAATTCATTGAATGGCAGGGAGAGTAATTAGGCAAGATTGACATTAATATAATGTACAAGAATAAACTTACTGAATTAAAAATGCTATTCTAGCAGAAAAAAATGCTAAGATATTCATGTAATTTAAGCCTCTTAAGTCATTTCATACCAATTAAATAATTTAGCTCAGTTATCTTTCAGTTTTTAAAAGCTTTTGTTTGATAGATCCATTCATTAAAACTTTGAACAATTATATTTTATTATGCAATATTTTTGCTACAGATTGAACTTTTAAAGTAAGTCCAAGAAAAATCATATTTCTGATTATCTTGCATCATTTTTGTAAGTTTAATGGCATTTTCAATCAAGTTAACATGCACTTTCGTATTCACATTCTTCACTCCAAAGGCAGAACAGCACCCTTCTCTTCATATATAATGAGCAAAATTACGTCTTCTTCCTTGACAACATTAATTGAACATATCTCTCCTTACACTTTGACAGATATCAAGTTTTTATTTTACCAGATTGTACCCCCCCATATATATATATATATATATATATAACTTAATGCTACTAATACCTATGCTGAAATTTATTACATATTAGATATAACATAAGAAAAAAAAAAAAATTTATAATGCTAGACAGAATTTTGAAATGAAACTGCAGACATTGCAGGTACAAAAAAACTTCAAATTTATAACAAAAGAGTTACACATACAAATACTAAACTTGACCACTTAAATATATCCTTCTTTAAGTAAAGATATCAAAAAAAGACAATTTTCAAAGATCAAGAAGAAAAAGTGTAATGGCAATAATGTATTTATTTGCATGCATTTTTGAACAAAATTGGAAGTTACTTTCATAGTTATTAAAAATAAATGCATTACATTTTCTACTTTTCATGAAAATTGCCATTATTTTTCATAAAATTAATGAAGACTTTTATTTGCACAAAGTTGGAAAGTAATAAACAAAAATGGCTTTTTAAATTTAAGTAGAAGTTTTAATTTATTCTGTAGAGTACAGTCAACCCAAAATTTCAGTTAATTTCTAGTAGTTCAAATATATCTGTAAATTAAGTTTATTCTCAATGCGTCATTTTTTTTTTTTTTTTTTTTAAGTTTGCAATTTCTAAATATGTAAAATTACATGTAAATACAATTTTCTCTATATTAAACATGCTTAACTTGAAGTGCAAAAATATTCTATGTATATTTTATCTAAAAATGATGAAAAGGATTATCTAAGAAAATATCCTTGTCTGATGCTGTAAATAAAGTTAGAATCGTTTTTGATAATAATAAAAATAAAAAAAAAACCTTTGATTTTATGAAAAGCTGTTATCTTAACATAAGTGGATTTTTAAGAATATTTCTTTTTTCAAAAATATAAGTGCAAAAAAAAAAAGAAAAGAACAATACAATTATACAAGTATAATAAACATGTAAAACCAAAATCTTTATAAACCAAAAAAATAATAATAAACCTAAAGATACGAGTTAAAAAATAGTTACAACTTTCATTCTAAACTGTTTAAAAACATACATGTAATCAAATTAGAATCTTTAAATAATTAAAAATATATAAGATTATAAAGCAAAAATTTTTAAATATGCTTTATAAATTATCTATACCATCATAAAAAAAATTCTACAATATGATAATTACTTTCGCTAATAAAATTTTGGTATTTTCTATATTGGCATAAGCTGTACTCCAATGAAGAGATGTTTTCTAAAATATAATAAATAATATTAAATACATTTGAAAAGACTTATAAAGATAATATTCTTAAAGATTAATAAAAAGTGAAAATACTCACTTTAGAACTATCTTGAATGTCAATTGCACCTGGTTTAATATCTTTCAATATTGCATTTAAACATTTTGAATTACTGTGAATAGCAGCTAAATGCAATGGAGTTACACCAAAAAGTCTTTCTGTTGACTAGAAGCATTGTAAGATAATAATAATCTTATGCATCGATGAAAGCCCTGTTAGTGAAAAAAAAATCTTTATGAAGGTTACAGTATTCCTACTATTAATATTTGTTATTGGAAAAATAACGGTTATTTTACTGTTGTAATTTTGAAAATATTACTCCATTGAAAATGATCTTATAATTTACAGAAACATATTGATGATATACTTGTTTTGCTTATTTTTCACACTAGCAACACACTTGTACAGCTGCATATGAAGCATTTTGTAATGTGAAAATACATTAATAGATTTTACATGGTTTATTACCCATAAATAATGGGCATTGTTCTCGGGAGAGGGTCTTTTGTTTCCTTGAGCTCTTTTAACCATTTAGAATGGTTTATTTATTTTTTAAATTCTTTCAGGAGTTTTTTATGCATATTTAAATTTTTTTCATACTAATTAATAATTATAATTAAATGTAAAATTATTCAAAAAGATCGTAAAACAAAAACAATTTTATTTCACAGCGAAAATGAGATATTTCTATAGGTAACCTGTATATTAGCCCAGAAGATTATTTACTTTGTTTTGAATAAGTTATCCATTTTTATTCCTGTTTTTAAATTTTTTTGTTTGTTATTATTTTGTGTTCATCCTTAGTTATTAAATGTTTTATAATTAATCAACTTAATTTTTTTCTGAAAATATTTTTTTAAAAATGATTCAAGTTTGCTGCTAAAGTCCTTATTTTCATCTCTTTTTGTCCATTATTAATTTACATACTAATAGCATGTATAATTAATCCATATTGTATGTAATAATATACATTTATAAATTTTCTGATAATCATCTGTATTCTCAAATGATATTCATACCATTAATAGTTTTTCATATAATATACAAGAAAAATTTTTATGAAATTTTTTAAAAAATTTTCAAGTCTGATTTTTAAAACCCATGCTTCTTAAGCTATACCAAGATATGTGAATGTATAAGCATGCACTCATTTGTTTGAACTTATTGCACCTTGAAAATAAACTAAAAGATTTCATTCTGTAAGCAAAGGAATGGTACCTAATTTCCTACTGAAAAAAATCTGCAGACTGATATCTTACCTGTTAAGTTATAAAAAGTGAGGAAACATACACCCCGAAAGTTGTACACAAACCCAAGAAAACTCGATTTTTATGCATTATACAATCTATTTGCTCTCAGGTTTGGATAAAACCATATAATAGCCATATAAAACCAATAAATTGTAATTAAATTTTTATTTATTTATTATATTTAATATTGTCTTTTTAATTTTTAAGTAGTTTTCTGTCAGTTGTGACTAACTTTCCCAATGTTTTGTTTATAGTGATATATTATTTTAGCATGCAATTTCAAATTAGTTTTTTTTTTTCTATTGATGCAATCCTTTTCCTTTACTCAGTGTTTATTTCAGAATAAGTTTTCCATCTTCATTTTTCTCTCATACCTTTATGATCACAATGTAATCATAGTTGTAATATGGTGCTGAAACATAACCAACAAAAAAATATCAAACAGAGAAGACCTTTTATCTAAGATTTTATTAATATAAAGTAAAGCCATTCAATTATTGTTACTAACTTAAGAATATTGATTTATATTTTAAAATGTTCCATTCTATATAAGAGCAAAAAAATCTAAGTATTTATTTAAAGAATCTTAACAGTTACTCCAAGCAAATTAAAGTGAAATTGCCAATGCTATTTTAACAGAGAAAAAAATTTAATACACATGTTGATAAAATAAACGAATAGTATAAAACTTTTAACTAAATAACCTCAATCTTTTATATATATTAACAAAAAGAATTTTTGGAAAGATGCAATGATAAATGCAACATATTATACTTCTTCAAATGATTTTGATTTTATAATGTATACACATCACAACAAAATTCTATAAATAAAAAATCATGTTTCAACTGAAACGGGTTGATAAATGTTATCATTTGAAATTTGGCTTTAAAGATTGTGGCATTAGAAGTTATTGTTTTATATAAAACTAAATAATTTGTAATCTACAGAAAATATTCAGGATACGTGGAAGCACACATATTAATTTTGAATTCTTAAACGAAGTAATATATTAAATAACATGAACGCATTTTGCATTATGAAAAATTAATAAGTAAAAATATACTTTATTAGAAGCAATGTGAAGCGCAGTTTGTCCAGCATGGTCACAATTGTCAACATGAACACCAGCTTTTAATAGAAAGTTGGCACATTCTACTTGATTATGCATAACACATAGCATTAAAGGTGTTTTGCCCGTTTCATCTTTGGTCTCTAATAAATGTAAAGGAACAGTATCAATTATTTTCTTGACAGAATTACGGTTTCCAGTTGAACATGCCACATGAAGTGGCAAAGTCATTATGTCAGGGCTTCATTGACAAAATAAAGGTATTTTAAAACACAATAGCACCAAATGTTTATATTCAAAATTCAAACAATCACGAGTTGCCACTCAACATTAGAATAATACGTTTAGATTGGTTGATTGGGTTTATTTCGGCTAAGTTTAAGTTCTGGTATTTAATGGTATTAGTGCAAATTTTAAAATAAATTTCATTTTTTTCCTTTTTAGCTTATAAAATGCCCTGATATCATAATGTTTCTTTATTAAAATCTGGTAAACACGATTTCATTTCAAAAGTGAACAGAATATGTATCACTCGATCCATTAGGCTTTGCCGAGGAGCTGTGAGTATCATATATTTCTAATATTTGGTAGTATTATCTTTTATTTTTTCTGGTTTCTTCTTATGAGCAATTGGATAAATTGAGATAAAGCAGCTAACGCGAGCATAAATCGTCAAGTCAAGAGTAAGTATCCATGCTTATTATCTACTAATTTAAAAAAAAAAAAATTATGCAATGCCAGTACATTTCTGTATGTATATTTAAAAATAAATAAAAAATTGTTTAAAATAATGTTATTTTAAATTGTTTATTGTTAAATTATTGACAACTTCATTAAAATTAAGATTTTTTTTTATTGTATTTTTTTTTTATTATTATTATTTATTTAACATAAAAGAATGGAAGTGAAGCTACTTCCACTGCAACATTTTCTTAGATGTTCTGATTAGTTTCATTGGAAAATGCAAATTTCTTTTATGATAATGCCGTATCAAATGTTTTGAAGTAAAACTTAAAGTTAACAGGTTTTTTCTGTTTTTTTTTTCCCCCTAGTTTCTGAATGAATTGATTAATCTGACAAAAAAATATACAGATTTATCATTGTCTTTGCCCCCATTGTGTAAAAAACAGACACACCAAATTTATGAACTAAGAAAAATTGTATTTAAAGAATTTAATCAAATATTAAAATTCTTAATTCTGCCGAGGATCAGAACATCAACTAGCAGTAAACGTTTGTTTCAAGAATTTCTTCATGCTTTAGCCAAAAAAGGATTTTTCAATTGGGCTCAATAAGCATTTTTAGTTGTGAATATTTATGAATAGAAGACTTTCATATAATTATTTTTGTTCGTAATTATAACAAGAAAACAAACAATAAAATTAGATTCTAAGCAAAACGTTTATTAAAGTTGAGTATTCAACCAGTTAAAAGATGAACATGACAAATTTTTGTGCTTAACATTTATTTTCAAAAGAAGGTTTCCTTTCCATGTATCATTCTATTCTCCATATTGAATAACCTGAAAAGACAAAAAAAAAAAATATATATTAGACTAAATCGATTTAGTAAGAAAGAAAACAATATCGAGACAAGCAAAGCAATAAGGAAACGAAGAAACAGCTGACAGTTTTCTTCCTTATATAACACTATTTTAAATTTCTTTTCCTCAAAATAGTAAAATCTTTGATAAGAATCTTTAAGTCACATTCCTTGCTTTTCGGAGTGAACGTAAGTGATACTTTTATAAACGTAACTGGTGCACTTCTTACTGTAATACTTTTCAAGAAAGGGAACTGCATTTTGAAATCTTCACAATACTTTTAACATTTTGTTATCTCAGTATCAATTTAATATCTTTGCTTTTCTTCTTTTCTTTTAATAACTTGATGGTTCAAGCATTTTAGCACTCGAATTTTGTTATGATTTCTTTATTTGATCACTTCATAAAAAATAATAACTCTCTCGTAAGTACTTATTTGTGAAAAGGAACCAAGGTCTAACACTTTAAAAAACATATCTTACTAAAAAGATTGAAATTATTAGTAATTTTAGAATTCAGGATAATTACAAATTTGTGCTATTATAAAATTCTAACATAGCATTTTTCTTTTTATTTCCTTAAAACGAGTTGAGTTTTATTACTATGAATGCATACATACGTATATGAATTAAAGATGTAAAAGAAAATGCAAAAAACGAAATGTGATGGCAAACCCTTTTATTAAATGCAGAATTTTATATATTATAAAAATTAATAGGAAGAATTCCATAGGTTTTATTTTTCTTTCTTTTTCATTTCAATGTCGAAAGGTCAAATTACTCATGCAGAATTTCCCGCTCTATAAATGAGTCATTTCTGAATTAGATACTTTTTATTAGGGAATAAAATGAAAATGTAATCTATTAGAATAAAATGTGATAGCAGAATTCTATTAATAAAGTAATTTATATTCTAAAAATAAATTGGCAAATTTGGATAGAATTGTTAATTTCTTTTTTTTTTTTTTTTTTTTTTTTTTTTTTTTTTTAACGTGATAAGTGGAAAGAAGAATTTTCTCATGCAGAATTTCCCGCTCTTAAATTGAGCGATTTAATTAAAAATTTTGGAGTTAAATTATTTTTATTGACTAAAAAATATAACATTTTTTTTTAAATTTCTGACTCCTCTTTTTTTTTTTTTTTTTTTTTGTTAGTAAAAATATTATTGACAAAAAAAAAAATGAAAAATTTTATTTATTAAGTTGTTTAACACATTGCTAAAAAAATATCAATAATGGAATTAAATTTACAATCTCAATTCAGTTAGAATCCTTAATATTATTTATACCAAGTAATGAACAGATATGTTTAATTTTTGAAAAAAAAAAAAAAAAGAACGGTATACCATAATTGAAAATATAAGAGAAATAATAAAATTTGTTTAATAGAACAAATTCGTTGTAATAAACTAACTATTACTTTTTTTGAAGTTAATAAAAAAAAAATAGACCTCGATTTTTAATCTGTAAGAAATGACAGGTCATAAATTCTAGCCGAACCATTACTTCTATACAGAAAAGGTTCCATTTTATATATTAAATACTATTTTAGAGAATATGATAAAATATTTTTAAAGCATTGGTAAATAAGAAATTTTTTTCTTTTATAATGACATTTTTTAATTTATAAGATAATATTTACTGAAAGAACATAAATAATGGTTATAGAAACAATTAAAAAAATTAAATACATTAAAATAATTTTTTAAATAATAATTTGTCAGTTTTATAAGAAATTAATTTAAGGTATCGAAATATATCCATATTTGAATGAGAATAGCATTATAAAAATAACTTTTACAGTTCTTAAATAATAAATAATATAAAATTTATATAAATAATATAAATTTTTAAAACTTTAGTAAATATAATGGTTTAACTTTTGGTTTACAATATATTTATTATTAGCAGGAGCTACCAGAAGGATTGTTGGTTCGAAACTTAAAAAGCAATGCTGAACTGAAAGTTTCGTCAAGGTAATGTTTCTCAATTGCAGACAGTTCTGATACTATGAAATAACGGCACCCCAATTGAAGCTATTAAGATACAAGCGACTTCAATGTTAAAACAGTATTAAATTTAAATAAAAACAAAAAATTGCTGATTTTTTTAAATAAAAAATTTGATAGTCTCCTTTTTGTAAATCATATTTGATAAATTTGTAAAATCCCATTCAACATGTTAACAAATATTTATAAACGGTTCTTTAAAAGTTTCTAAAGAAATATTTCAAAAATGTATCCAAATAAAAAAAAAATTATCAACAAAATTACAATATATATAAAAAAAAAAAAAAGCGATTCTTACCTCTGTAATGGCTATGTTATTATGGTCATAGTTAGCCCAATATACTTCCGTCAATCTTTCGCCAAACAGATGAACACAACCAGAAAGCACAAATTCCTTAGCATAAGAAGAAAATAGATGGGATTCAAACTTAACTTCAACTGCAAGGCAATTCTTTTGGTGTATGACATATAGAGCAATACTGGTAATTCCTCCAAAAATTTTTCTTAATTCTCTGTATATTTCTTGATCAGTTTTATCCAAAGCGACATAGCCTATATATAAGATGTTATTGTCCCTTGTTGGCGCTACAAAGATTTTGGATAAAGGACGAATTTCAAAATTATTGAAATATCGAATGGCTTTTACTGCATATCCCATATTAGTATAGGTGCAATGTGCGTATCCTCGTGTATGGCCGTTGCTGCTCATCATGAACTGAAATTGATAGATTGTGCCTACCGATTCCAATAAAGAAAGAAGTTCATTCTCAAATACATCAATCGGTATGCTCCCAATGAACAACTTACAGTTCATTGGAGGTCCTGCTCCGTTCAATCACCAGGTGGGCTAAATATGCGAATCCCATTAACTTGAACAAAATGATAATTCTTTTGTATTATGTTTATCGGATACTTCCATCTGGAAAGTCCGGCCTTACAAACTGAGCATTACTTGGGAAAATCCACCACTTTCATCGCTGTAATCTTGTCAAAAGCCCTGACTTTCAGATTGTTCATAGATGCGACAGCGTTTTCAGCCATACCTTTATTGGCATATGTAACATATGCAGATCCCTTCGAAATACCCATGGCGTCTTTCAGAAATCGAAAGTGACAAATGCAACCTATTGCTTTGCAATAGCCAAACAGTTCATTTGCGAACATGTCTCCAGGCAGGTTTCCAATGTAGACCTCACATTCTCTAAGCGGCGGTGGTGCATTCCAGGTCGTGGGAGGATAAAAAACGAGCTGTCCATTTACTCTGAAGAATTTAGTCCGAGTCCTTTTTTTCCATACCTCTTACAAGTCTTCTGTCCGCCATTGCTACTGCTTTCGTCAGGAACTAACTGTTAATAAATGTTCCGCAGATATGTTCCGCGCATTTATACACTTAAAAAAACAAACGACCATAAATAAAATAAACGAAGCAATTTCATTGGACACTTGGTGGTTTCAACCTGTCAATCTACACCCACTCGTTTCCTAAGGAAGCGTGATTCGCTGTTACTGTCTGACGTCATTCAGTCTGAACTGTTTTGACGCCGTTAATTTTGTTTTTCTTCCCCCAATTATTTTGACCGTTATTTTTTTAGTTTTATTTATTTCGTTATTTTTTTGCTATTTTATCTCAAAACGTGTGTGCTCGAATTTGTTTGACACTAATGGCGGATATTAAATGTAAGTGAGTGCTCATTTCAATGAGAAATTAGCATTTCGTAACTATATTGAAAGTAATGATACAGTTTTATTGACATCTGTTTTAAATTATCAAATTAATTTGCTCGTATTCTCTAACTAAATATATTCGTATTCTCTAATAAAAAAGATATAAACGCATTCATCCTTACAACTATAAATCATTAAAAATAAACGATGTCAAAGAAAAAATATCCATAAATTAGTTGAATATTATAAACTAAACTAATGCAATGAGTTTTAGAAAAAAATTATAAATATTAGATAAATTTCTTAGTTATAAAAATATAAGTAATTATATTACTATACATAATGTACAACAAAAAAATATAAATTACAGTTAGAAAAATTATTGTTGTAAACATTTTACTTAAAAAAGGATTGCATCCCTATTGTAACATTCGCATAAATATTTAATTACAAAGAGGAAATAAATAATTGAATTCAAACGGATATTAGAATAATCTAAAATTAATTTGAATTAAAAAAATAGCTTCAGATATTTATGGGACTTTTCCAAAAAGAATTTTGTTCTAAATTTTTATAATTGTAAATCGTGGAAGCACAGATCGTAATCTGAAGTCATCATTTCAAATAGTTTTCAATATACTACTGTGCCCAAAAAGTAAGACCAATTATTATTATTTTTTTTTCAAAAACTGTTTATTTATTCTACCAAATTTATTTCAACGCCCTCAAAGTAATTCCCTCCGGACACGATTAACTTATGCCAACTTTTTTCCAATCCTCAATGCATGCTAAAAAGTCATCGGCAGGGATGGCCTTCAAAGCGCACTCCGATTCACGTTGAATCTCTTCAATAGACTCAAAACAGTATCTCCGGAGTGGTTATTTGAGATTAGGGAATAGCCAGAAGTCGCACGGTGAGAATACGGGGGTTGTGGAACGATATGGGTTTCATTTTTGGCGAAAAAGTCACGAAGAAACAATGCAATGTGAGCTGGCGCATTCGGTGTTTTCGGTACCAATCGAGATTTGACGCGTTTGAGGCCCAAAATGGAATTGACCGATCCTTTTGAAATTCCAACTGTTCCCCACTAATGTCCGGTTCAAAGTCGATTTTCTCCCTCACCATACTAAAAAGGCTCTCCTGTGCGCATAGGTGAATGGAACATAAACAGCCAGATCTTCTTGTAAACATACATCTCTCTCCAATAATCTTCTGATCCTGGCGGTAGCATGGATGCTTGTTAGTGGCTCGAAATCCACTTTAAACTGTAGGTCCCCATCTAATTAGCCCAACGTGAGCGTGAAATGGCCGTAGAGCGACAAACCAAACCAGATAATCTTCTGAAAACAATAACCCTTTAAACTTAAATTTCTGTGGCCGCATAAAAGTCAAGAGATAGCTAAGAAGCTGCTTTCCTTCAATTACGCCTCACTGTAAAGGTTTGGTTTGGTTTGTCGCTCTACGGTCATCTTGTGCACAATTTAGGCTAAACAGACCGGGACCTACAGTTTAACGTGGATTCCGAACCACTCACAAACATCCATGCCACCGCCAGGATTCGAACCTGAAGCCTGGGATACCAAATCACTGTAAAGGAGTCACTGTAAAGGAGAAATATCGATCGACATTGGTAGTTATGGCTTTTGGACGAGCTTGTAGTACAGGTTTTCTCATAACCTTCCACATTTTCTTAATTTCTTTTCATAAGTTAGATACGATGTTCATTCATGTCTCCAGTGATCTGCACTTGAGGCTGCTCTGTTTTCAGTCTCCACCTTGACTCGCCATCTCATTCCATCATCCAAATGCAGGTGGTTACTCATTTTAAGTTTGTTTTTGAATTTCATCGATTGTTGAAAAAAATATATATATCATAAAATTCGGCGAGATGTGTGATGGAGTAAAGAGTGAAAAATTCCAGGTGAGCCTATTAAAATGTTCCTCTTAATGCACCGCCAATGCAGATATACTTCTTTCTATCTGCAATAGAAATTTACACATTTGTTTGGAAATATTTGTTTCAGGATTTGCTCAGTAGTTTCAAAAAAATTGACAAAATATGAAGCCATCTCATTCCCTCACTTTCAATAAATACTACTGTACCCAAAAAGTAAGACCAATTATTTTTTTTTTTCAAAAACTCTATATTTATTCTTCCAAATTTATTTCATCGCCTTCAAAGTAATCCCAATGCACTTGTGCCAACTCCTTTTCAATCCTCAATGCATGCTAAAAAGTCATCGGCAGGGATGGCCTTCAAAGAGCGCGGCGATTGACGTTGAATCTCTTAAATCGACTCAAAACGGTGTCCCCGGGGTGGTCTTTTGAGTTTAAGGAATAGTCAGAAGTCGCACGGTGTGAATTGTGGAACGATATAGATTTGATTTTTGGCGAAAAGTCACGAAGAATCAATGCAGTGTTTCTGTACCAATCGAGATTTGATGCATTTGAGGCCCCAACTGGAATTAACCGATCCTTTTGAAATTCCATCAGCATCAGCAAGGTCTCTAATTGTAAATCGACGGTTTGCAAGCACCAAATCTTTAATTTTTTGGACGTGAGCTTCTTTAGTTGAGGTTGATGGTCGACCAGAGGACTCTTCGAATTCAACGTGTTCTCTGCCTTCTTTGAACTATTTATAGCACTTCTAAACATTTCTTTCCGATACAGGAATGTTCACCGAATGCCTTCTGCGACATTCTATACGTTTAAGCAAACAAAATTTAATGCAAGTTCTTTGCTCTATTAAGCCAGACATTTCAAAAATCGCTGGAATCAGCTTTAGCGTTTCACAAGCCAAACGTAACCAAACACTAATGAATATTTTGACATTTTTGTGTGTTTTTGTCCTTGACATCTGTGTGTCAAATTTCACACAGATGTCAAGGACAGTTTCATCAACCTAAAAGGGAAAAAAAAATTGAAATTCCATAAGCCCTGGAAATTTTAAATTGAAAATTGGTCTTACTTTTTGGACACAGTAGTATGCCACTTTTCTTCGCAAACAGATTTTTGCTGAGTAGATAAGAACCTTGAAGAACAGTTTTAAATGTTCTAATATTATATTATTTCCCATTCTTTCTCTTAACATAATAAGGTTTAATTCAATCATGACTCATCATATTCTTCTAGAAGTGATAAACAACTAACCGATTTTATGCTTTTGGTGTTTGCACCTGCTCTATTTTCAAAATTCGCGTTCTCAAATATGAATACGGAAATCGGAATAGTCGTTATTCCAATTTTCTTTGCAGGTGCAGTTTATAAGAAATAGTTTGAGAAAAGAGATTCTTCATTAAAATTCATGTTTTCTGTTGATTTAACAAATGATTTCTCCTGATTTTCAGCAACTATTGAGAGGAACTCGATTCACTCGAAACTGCATTTATTCGCAAAGAGCAAGGAGATTAAATATATAAATTAGACAATTCGTTATTAATATTAGACAATTCGTTATTAATTAATATATTAAGTTAACTGAAACTAATTAGCTGAAATCATCTAAATACCTTTCATTTTAATGTATTTTGAAACATTTAAAAATCCATTTAAAATTAAATATTTTCCGCAATTATATGTGAAGAATTTGAAAATATTATAAATGCGTAGAGGATAAAAAAAAAATTTTTATTTAAAACACAGCATTTGTAAAAATTTATACATTTTTCATAGAAACAATAAAACACTAAATTAATCAAAAGTTAATACAACGAAAGAATTACAATTTAAAACTAATTTAATTTAAACAAATTTTAGAAATAACAAAATTCACAAACACCAGTTCACATTAAGACGTTAAAAACACGCATACATTGAAATATGTTGCATCAGAATTGGAAAAAATGTCATGAAATTCGAAAACTACCATTTCATTTGCATTCTTAGATTATTACAATATAAAAACTGCAGCTGTTTAAGTATTTACATAGTAATTCTTAAACATAATAATTTCACTAAATTGAATAGATTTTAAATTGCACAATGATTTTTACATTTTTCAAATATTTTCAATGATTAATAAACAATTTATTTGAAGGTAGTTTTTTTTATAAGATTACAATGCGTGGATATTGACAAATTACGAGAGTTGAAACAAAATGAATATTTTTATGGAACTACAACAACAACAAAAAGAAACATCAAATATAAATTTCAGAATTTTTTTTACTAGTGTGAACTTTTGCGGTGAAATTCCAAACTATTCTCAACAGAGAATGCTCGCTGGCATATGTCGCACACATAAGGTTTGGATCTTGTATGAGACTGGACATGTTCCTCGAACTCGCGCTTGAAAAAAATGTCCTGCCACAAATATGGCAACTTTATCCTACCTTTTGACGTGACTGGAATAATGTTCTTTTAGGCTGATGTCACTGGGAAATTGTAGTTTACATAAATCACATTCAAAATTAATTTCTTGTTCAATAGTAGGACATTGTTCTCCAACCACAGATGTTCGTTTGGCTTGCTTCTTACTACGGCAGTTTAAACTTTTTTTCTGACTTGTTGCTTCTTTTTACTTGCTTCAAGTTTTTTAATTTTCGTTTCTCGTGATAACGTTTATGCTTGTATAAAAGTTGCAGGAAAGGAAATGCCGATTTACACTCTGTACACTTAAACGGTTTATCTTTTAAATGAGTACGTGAATGTAGTTTACATCTATATTCCGTTTTATAAAGTTTCCGACAAAAATCACATTTATACTTTTTTGCTCTTAGAGTGTACTTGGCCGGAGATATGCTCATCTAATTGATTCTTTTGCTTATATGACATAATGCACTTACCACATTTATAAGGTTTTTTCCACCCTACGGATACGTTTTTTTCTAGGCTTCTCAACTTCTTATCAACTCTGAAAAAATATTTCCAGATTAGAAAATTAAAAGATAAGTTTTCTTAAAAAGTAAATAAAATAAAACGCAATACTATGTACAAATCCATTGATTTAAAAATACCTGCGTTTCGTTCTTATCGTCTTCAAATGAATGAATAGTCTGTGCTAAAGCGACTCAGCTTAGACTGGTTCCCACCGAGGCGAGAGACGCGAAGATTCAAATGGCAACAAAATTTTTTCGACCGCTTCACAGCGGAAGTCAGAAATAACATTACGCCAAGCTCCAAAACATCAAGCGGCGGACTGCAAACCGGTTTTAGGCGACCGCGGTGAGGCTAGTGATTTGTCAAATCTTCTCGCCTTAACATCGTTCATGCGATTACGATGAAATTCATAAAATGTAATTTCATCGATTGTATTGTACGATTTAACTTATGATTTTGGAATTTAAGCTAACACTTTTTATTACTTGATCAATAGTATCTGGTTTAGCTTCACCTTCACACACTTGTGATTTACTTTCATTTTTAATTTTTGCGAGTTCTAATTCATTTTTAACTCGTTCTAATTTTATTTTTTCCAGATCTATTTGCCGTTGCTCCTCATTTTTATGATTGTCAATTGATTGTCTTTGACCATCTCTGGTCTATTTTTAAACACATCACTTTGTTCAACTGCTTCATATAAATCTGAAATTGTTAACTTTTCAGATACTATCAAATTTATTTCTGCGGCAATGAGCCGCAAATCTTCTTTTTTGGCACCTTTAAACATGTTTGCACAAAATATTAAATATATGGATTTCAAAGTTCTGTGGCGGCTTAGTAAAGGTTGCGTAGTGTTATTAAATTCCAGACGGCAAAATAAAAGACGATAATCAATTTTTACATTTACAACATCTTTTATTTAATTTCTAACGCCTACTACGTAATACCAACTACGTTCTGTTTTCATTCTAGCGGGGAAATTCCCTTTTTTAACAGTGAAAGTATAAGTCGTTCAATGTGTATTCCATTTTCCATCAATAAGTGTCGCTACATCACTCCCCTACCAGTAACAAAGTTACGTTACTTTGAAAATGGTAGAAGAATTAATATATCTATACAAATAATGGCGAACAAATACACATTGATACAAATTTAAATTGCACAAAATAAGTACAAATACAATTACATATAAACATTTATATATAATAAATCAAGTTAACTTTTAAAATGGACATGGACGAATTATAATTTTGAAGAAAATTCAATAATGTCATTGAAACGAACAGGAAGTTTTACTTGTCTTCCACAACGTGTTGTTGTGTTTGGTTGTGCAACTTGCTGACTTGGTATAAATGTTTGCTCACTCGGCACAGATGTATGATCATTTGATGACGTTGGATTCAGAAGTTCATTAGGTTTTTAACTCATATACCGGTTTTAATCTATCCACGGAAATATTAACTTGTTTATTTTTAATTGATAGAAGAAAGTTTTTCGGGGATCTGTGCAAGACCAAATAGGGTCCTTCATATGGGGTTCTAAAGGTTTTTAACTCTGTCAATTCGCAGAAACACATGTGAGCATGTGTACAAATCTTTTGGAATGAAGATCTTTTGTTGACATTTGTTTTTGGATTGGTATGGTTTTAAGTCGGCCATCTGTTTTCGGAGATTGCTTACAAAATTATCATCAGATATTGGCAAATCTGGATTCTTCAAAGAATTCGCCTGGTAATTTAATAGTTTTGCCATAAACCATTTCAACTATTGTATACTTACAGTCCTCATGTAGAGCAGCTCGCAAACCCATAAGAACCGTTGGTAATGTGTCCGTCCAACGAACGTTGTTATGACATCTAATAGATGTTTTCAAGATACGGTGAAGACGTTCAACTTTTCCATTACTCTGAGGATGGTAAGAAAACGTATGGTTTACTTTAACACCACATAGCGCAGCTAAACTTCGAAATAGTTCTGAAATAAATTGAGTGCCTCTGTCAGTAATAACACAAGTAGGTACACCAAATCGGGTAATCCGATGCTCATAAAAAGCTTTTGCTATACTTTCTGCAGTGATATTGGATAACGGTACCACTTCCATCAAGAGGTAAACCGATCAATACACGTCAAGCAGTATGTGTATCCATTAGAAGGTGAATAAAGGTCCAATTAAATCTATATGAACGACACTAAATCTCTCATCTGGTGCTTGAAATTGAGAATATTCTGAATTTGTATGTTTAGTTATTTTATTTTTCTGACAGTTGATGCAAGTTTGAGTCCACTGTTTAACAGCGTTTTTCATATTTGGCCAAATGAATCTTTTATTTATTTCTTTTACAGTAGTTCGAATTCAGAATGAGCTAAACTGTGAATTATATTAAATATTGTCGTTCGAAAATTGTTTGGTATGAATGGTCTGATACTGGAAGTAGAGGTATCACAATGCAAAAAGCTTTCCTGATGGCAATTGGTGTTCTTTAAAATGTAATGATTTGGAATGTAATTTCAATTCTTGCAATTCATCATCATTAATTTGTGCATCTGCTATCAAGTCATAATCAACAATAGGTGAATCGATGTTCTCAATTCTAGACAGTCTGTCTGCTACCACATTGTTTCGACCACTGATATGGTATAGGTTAGTAGAGAATTGTGAGATATATTGTAGGTGTCGTAGTTGTCTGGGGGAGGCTTTTTATCATTGTTTTGCTTAAAGGCTAATGTTAACGGCTTATGATCAGTATAAATATCGAAATCTCGACCTTCAAGTAAATGCTTAAAATGTTTAATGGATAAATATATACCCAAAAGTTCACGGTCATAAACGCTGTAATTTTTCTGAGCATCATTAAGTTTTTAGAAAAAAATGCAATTGGCTTCCATCCATTTGGTTCTTTTTGTTCAATAACTGATCCAATAGCCCAATCAGATGCATCTGTGAGAAGTGCCAGAGGGTAATCTGAATTGGGATATTCCATTAACGCTATTTGAGCAACATCTTGTTTGCATTTTCAAAACTTTGTCTAGTTTCATCGGTCCATGGTATTTGGCGTCGATCTTTTTTGTGTAAATCCTTCAAAAGTTCATGTAGAGGGCTTGAGTTTTTGCGGCATTATTTATATAATTACGATAAAAATTGATCATTCCTAAGAAGAAACGTAATTCGTGCATAGTTTCTGGCAATGGATATTCTATGATAGCTTCGATCTTTTGAGGTTGAGGTTGTGAGCCTTCCGCAGATATTTGATAGCCTAAAAATCTATTACAGGTACTCCCAAAACTGATTTGCTAACATTAATCCGTAGACCATATTTATCTAAGCGCTGGAAAACTATTTGAAGATGTGAACGATGTTCTTCCTCGCAAGAAGAGGCGATCAACACATCATCTAAGTATGGAAATACAAAGTCTAGACCATAAAGAACTTCATTTATAAACCTTTGAAATGTTGCAGGGGCATTTTTGAGACCAAAACTCATCACATTGAATTGATAAAGTCCAAAAAGGTGTGATGATGGCAGTTTTTGCCTTATCTTCATCTGCTACAGGAATGTGATAATATGCTTTAGTAATGTCAATTTTAGAAAATATAGTTTTATTAGTTAAAATATGTTGAAAATCCTGGATTCGAGGTATGTTATATCGATCAGGTATAGTTAAATCATTCAATCTTCTATAATCACCACACGGACGAAAAGAACCATCTTTCTTTGTTACTATATGTAATGGACTTGCCCATTCTGAGCTAGATGGACTAATAATGTTATTGTCTAGCATATATTTAAATTCTCTTTTAGCTATTTCCAACCGTTTTGGATCTAATTGTCTTGCTTTACAATTTATAGGCTGTCCTTTAGTTATAATATGATGTTTTACATTATGTTTAACATTTGAAACAAGAAAATTTGGTTTTGTTATATTGGGATACATAGAAAATAAATCAGAATATTTACATAAGCTGCTCGTTGTATTTACACTTTCATTAATAGAGATAGGTGCAATGTCACCATAAACTGCAAGGTTAGTTACACCATCATTTAATCGTTTATGCTTGATATCAATTAATAAATTGAACTTATTTAAAAAATCTGCACCTAGTATAGGTTTACTAATTTTAGCCACAATAAACGGGAATTGAAATTCTCGGCGCAAACCTAGATAAAGATTTAAAATTTCTGTACCAAAAGTATCGATTGCAGTATTATTTGCAGTATATAATTTATAGTCACTAATAAATTTGTGTTTAGAAGTATAAGGAATAAGACTTACGTCCGCTCCACTGTCAACCAAAAAGCGTAAACCCGTTTTTTTGTCGTTGACAAATAGACGGAATTGACGGCAATGTTTTGTATTTTCAGCAGCAGAGTCTGCCGTTAATTCTGTTGCTGATTCTGGTTTCCGAAGGATTATTTTCCATGCACATGGAGCTTGGCATTTATCAGAAAAACATTTTTCTCGAAAACGAAAATGGTAATAACAGTACTTGCCAGAAGGATTGTAAGAGCGATTGCGAGACTTACTTCGATGAGAAGAAGAGTATCGACCTCTATTTCTTGATTGGGAACGAGAGTTCCTTGTGACACTCAGTTTTTCAAGTTTATTATCCAAAGATGCAATTTGTTGTTGTAACGCAGTTATGGCATCTGATCCTGATGAAACATTGTTGTTTACGCAGTAAAGTTCTTGTTTTGGTTGCATTTCAAGAATACGATCTGCCATTAATGAGAGTTTCTCAATTCCTTCATCACTAACTAGTAAAATATTCCGCACGGAATCAGGCATTTTTTGTAGAAATAATGTTGTTAGCACTTTGTCAGTAATTCCATCAGTAGCCAGGTTTCTCATTTTTTGTAAAAGTTGACTGGGTTTAAGATCTCCCAAATCAAGTCCTGTAAGTAGTCTCTGAAGACGCTTATTTTCGCTTTCTTTAAAAGTATTCAGCAAACGTTCTTTAGCAGCGGTATATTTTGTTCTATTATCATCACTTATAATGTCCCACAAACTTTCAACAAATTTCGGTTCTAATTGCGAAACTAAGTAGTTGAATTTTGTATCCTCGGCTGTTATTCCACAAATTGAAAACTGTGCTTCAACTTGAAAGAACCATATTTCTGGTTTTCTGCCCAAAAAAGGAGGTATTTTGACACTTACCCGCGCTACTTCATCTTTTTTCGCCGATCCATTTGTTTCAGTCATTTTGTAAATAAATCGCAGTTTGCAAACAATTCACGGTCACCAAGTATGTGGCGGCTTAGTAAAAGGTTGCATAGTGTTATTAAATTCAGACGGCAAAATAAAAGACGATAATCAATTTTTACATTTACAACATCTTTTATTTAATTTCTAACGCCTACTACGTAATACCAACTACGTTCTGTTTTCATTCTAGCGGGGAAATTCCTTTTTTAACAGTGAAAGTAGAAGTCGTTCAATGTGTATTCCATTTTCCATCAATAGGTGTCGCTACAGTTCCACTTACTTTTTTTTTCACAAAGCTTTTCACTTGATTTATGGTATCCACAGGTTTGACACTCACACTAACACAATAAATACTCACAATGAAAAACTTAACGTTTTATTTACATAACAGCCCCAGCCACTCGCAGCCGTGCTGTTCTCTTGAAGATCTGGCACTACACTGACTCCCAGACTCGGACTTATGCGCACGCAGGCGCATGCGTACACATACACTTTTTCGCCGCTAGAGGTACGACATAAGTGTTCTATAGCTCGGACACACAAATATAAACTCAATTAATCTTCGACACAGACAAGAAGAAATGAATGGACTGTATAAATTTAATCTCCTTTATTTAGGTAGCCATCAAGCTCGAAGATGGACTGCCACACGAAACCTTTTCTCGTTAGTTACACTTATTGAACTCTTTTTACTTATGCAGCCATCAAGCTCGAAGATGCACTGCCACACGACCATTCTCTTTGGTCGTAGTTGTTCAACTCATTTAGTTTATGGGTTTAGTTTACGGGTACCTGGCGCTCTCCATATGAAAGTCCGGCGAGAATCAGACTGCAAAACTAAACCTGGACTCGTCGGAAAACATCACACAAGACCACTGTTGCGGTGTCCACAATGCATGCTCTCTATTCCAGGATAATCGCAGGCGACAGTGAGTTGAGGTAAGTGGAACACATCTGATAGGCCTACGAGCATATAGACCAATGTGCCCTAAGCGTCTGTACACGATTTGCCTTGAAACTGTCGTACCGGTAGCTGAAGAGCTGACGAGACAGGTCTGATGCTGTGCTCCGTCTGTTTCTTTTGGCAGTAACTGCTAAATACCGGTCCTCATTCGGCGTTGTAACTCGGGGGCGACCTGTGCTGTAACCTCTACTCACATTACCATCATCTTGGAATCGTTGCCAAAGCCTGGAGATGACACTCTGGGCGATTCCAAGTTCTCGGATACTTCCAGCTGGGTACGTCCACATTCCAGTCGTCCGATAATTCTACCACGTAAAGAATCATCCAAATGCTTCCTTTGTGCCACAACTATGCGGTTATTGCACTGAAAGGCTTTTAAAGCGCTTGTGAACAATTTTACTTCTTTGCCACCATTCCTTATATACCCCTCTCTTACATTCTCGTCATTGTGACGTACTATCCGCGCCATCTGGTGGTTTCCTGTAATTTGCATATTCTTCAAGATGTGTGTGATAATTCTACAGGTGAAATTTTTATTTTAGAGTTTAATTTCTGTGTGATTCTGAATTATCCTTAATTTATGGACATGAGTGTATATTGCCCATATTGACACAACAAATATGCATAAAACGATTTGGATCACTATTCCGGGGGTCTCAGCAAGACCGGATAAACTATGCACATCCAGACTCGTTGTTTGAATATTACATAAAAAAATTATTAATTTTAAGCAACCCCATTTTGTGCTAATGTTTAAATTAAATTAAGATGTGGAGGTATTGTGGTTCTTAAAACCACCTAGGAACTCGTAACCGGTACTCCGTTGCCCGTTGCCCCCATAAAATGCCCAAAGGACTGTAGCTCTGCGACATATAGAAAGAGAGAAAATGTATGACGTCATATCTGGTTTACGAAAAAAAACCTTTTTTTCGAAGCATGAACATCAGTATTTGCATAATTTTAAATAGGACGATGTTCAAAATGTCCCCCCGCGCATATGGAGGCATGCATGCGCACGTCGTGGAATGGTTGACTGTACACGTTCTATCATCGTAGTGTCCACAAAAGTAAACGCTCTATGGAGACGAGCAACTAAGTCCATTTATGAAGTAAATGGGTCTCGATAAACCAATTCCTTTAGATGGCCACATAGGAAGAAATCTAAAGGGATCAGATCTGGAGATCGTGGTGGCTATGAAACAGAACCCTGACGCCTAATCCAGCGGCCTGAGTATTCGATATCCAGCAATGACGCACAAGAGAGCTGAAATGCACCGGAGCTCCATCACGCCTCGTATTACTTCTAAGGGCATGCCATCTAGGACGTCGTTTAATACATCCCGGAGAAATATCAAGTATGAATGTCCTGTGAGAAGTTCAGGCAACATATATGGTCCAATTAATCGGTTGCCTAGCATGCCGGCCCACACATTTACAGACCAGCTGTCCTGTTGTCTCTGCGGGCGGATTGCATGAGGATTGGAGCCGGATCACATATGGCTGTTGTGACTATTGAAGACCCCATCGCGTGTGAATCTTGCTTCACCCGTCCACAAGATACGTAGAATAAAAGCATTATCTGCTTCATGTTGCTGCAATAATCATTCACAAAAGTCAGTGCGTCGGTGAAAATCACGTGGATGGGGACCTTGAACGGTTCTGTAACGATATGGATATAGCCCCTCTGCCCGTAATAGCCTGTACACAGTACTGCTACTGACATTCATCTCCTTGGCTAGTACACGTGTACTCAACTCGGGAGATTCTTCCACCAGCCAAAGTATTACATCTTCCTGTGCTGAAATAAGCACACCGTGCGTTCTTCCAATAACATCGTGCAGATTATTTGTCGGGTACACGCTTCCAGTATTTCTCAGTCTGTCGTCCACCCTGCGGATTACGTTGGCATTGGGAGAATGTTGTTGTTGTTGCTCATCCCCTTGATTAGAATCCTAAACCAAGTCCAGTAGATCATGCTGCATCAATAGACCGTAAACGGTCTTCCCTCATTCAACAGTTGCCTCACAGAGGCACCAATACAATCGATGAGATGAGAGGGAGACGCGATGGCCGAACAATGACAAAGGGTAAATGTCTTCTCGTCTCCATTGAAGGTCAAACTCATAATGGGGCCAGTCCTTAGTCTAGCTAAAGCCGTTTGAGCAGATCAAGGACAGGAGCACTGCAAGGACATACCAGGATATTTAGCGGCGTGCCATGCATGAATTGGGAGAACGACGTGATGGATAGCGACGGGAATACTCCCTACTCATTACCATTACATTCACCGAAGATTAAGTACATGTCGCAATATTCCCGCCCGGAATGCATTATCACGTGAAGATTACTGGTAGTTACTACATGCACCTTTTAAATATCAATTCAAACAACGACTTAACGTCATTTCACGTGCCTCATTATGCGTGTTGGACATTTCGAACATCTTCTTATGTAAACTTATGCAAATATTAAAATAAATTAGCATAAGTCTACTAAAGTTAGCAAATGGCTAGCAAAAATATTGATAATGTTACTTAATGTCTACTTACTATTTTTTTTAGTAACGATGTCCATGTCTTCGAATAAAGGTTTTTTTCGTAAACCGGATATGACGTCATACATTTTCATTCGCATTTTTCTCGAAAACTATGAGTCGTAGAGGTACAGTTCTTTTGGGCATTTTTGAATTGATAAAGTTACAAAATGTTGATAATGTTGCTTAATGTCTAGTTATTCACTTTTTTGTTTTAGTAACGATGTTCATGTTTCGAGTAAAGGTTATTTTCGTAAATCGGATATGACGTCATACATTTTCTCTCGAAAGTTATGGGTCGTAGAGATACAGTTCTTTGGGCATTTTTTATGTAGTATTCCAAACAACGAATCTGGCTGTGCAGAGTTTATCCGGTCTTGCTGGGACACCCTGTATATTTGAAGACAAACATCTGTAAGCCTGATAATAAAAAAAAAAAATCTCTTCAAAGAAACTGTTCAACTAATCACTTCTGCGCTTGTTTTCCACAAAATTTTTACCAAATACTAAAACACTTATTAAAGTAATGTAATATTACACATCACATTATTTGTTCTTTTTATTTTATTATATTTCCTTTTTATGTGTAAAAATGCAATACATAGAAATCGGATAATTTTCATAATCATCCCTGTATATTTCAAGTGTAATTGATATTTTCAATTAATAATTTAAACAAACAGAAACTGCAACGTATTTATTACTTGTGTGCTCTCTCTGCCTGTCTGGCAACTGGCATAATACAGTGTCCAAAAAGTAAGACCAATTTTCAATTAAAATTTCCTGGGCTTATGGAATTTCAATTTTTTTTTTTTTTTTAGGTTGCTGGCACTGTCCTTGACATCTGTGTGAAATTTGACGTCAAAATATTCATTAGTGTTTGAGTTACGCTTGGCTTTGTGAGACGCTAAAACTGATTCCGGCGATTTCTTAAATGTCTGCATTAATTGAGTAAAGAACTTGCATTAAATTTTGTTTGCGGAAACGTATAGAATGTTGCAGAAGGCATTCAATGAGCATTCCTATATCGGAAAGAAATGTTTAGAAGTGGTATAAACAGTTCAAAGAAGGCAGAGAGCGTGTTGAAGATGAAGGGGTGTAATTAAGACTTAAATTCTCATAAATCATTAGAATTAATATTTAATTTATATAATTATTGTAGCTAAATAATTAATGTTTCTAATAATCTTAAAAAGAAAATGTACTTAATTTTAAAAAGTTTTCCACAATAAAATGTTTTCAAAAAATGTAAAGAAAAAAATTTAAATAATTTCAAAAGACAGGCACAATTAAGACGAGCAACAGATCCCCCCAAAAAGAACGTTGTGAGAAAATATAGTTTTGATATGAATCCGTTTTCGGGAGGTGCAAAATAAAAGTAAACATTTCTTATAACGGTCACCATATGGTGTTATCCTATTGGCTAATGCAGCGGAAACCGTTAACAAGTTTAGGCAAAAAAAAAAGCAATATATCTTTCGCCTTGATGGCGAAGTTTCTTTTCTTTAATCTGTAAAAAATAGTGTATATTTTTCTAGTGTTCTACTAGTTATATTTTTTTTTCAATAAAAAGGGAAAAAAAAAGCAAACATTTCTTATCACGGTCACCATATGGTGTTGTCCTGTTAGCTAATGCAGCGGAAACCTTGCAGACGAGAAGGAAATAAATTTTTTAAAAAGTAAACAATAAAACCCTTTCTTTACTTTCTTCTACACGATCAGATTCGTACAAGTAATAGGCTAATGTGATTATTTTTTTAGTTACTGATCTTAGTGTATTACTTTTCTTCTTCTTTTTTTTCTATTATTTTTTCTGGTTACTGCTTTTATTACTCCGTTTTTTATCAAATTAAAACTTTTACTAGAAATTTTTTATTTTTTATTTTTATTTTTCCCTCTATATGATTAATTTTTTAATTAATGATCTTAGTGTATTACTTTTCTTATTCTTTTTTTCTAACTGCTTTTATTTATTTATTACTCTTTATTTATTTTTATAAATTAAATTAATTTTTATTATCTTAAATTACTAATCGTAATCATCTCTTTTATTTTCTTTACAGAGTATGCGCTCTCTTAAATTTAATTCTTTTAAAAATTTTAAATTTATTGTAATATATAATAATTATGTTTTCTAATAATTAAAATTATGATACGGAGGTACAGGGTATTATCCTAGACACTCCAACAAAACACCAGCCTTTAAACTAATAGAACATGTAATCACTAGCATTCTTAATGAAGAATCAAACAAACTTAATATTCTAATTCCCCAACAATTTAAATCAAACAATTAATTTTTTTTTAAATCTCTCAACTACTCTTCAATTATACAACATTACCGAGACTATCTCTGAAGGGCTCTCATGGGTAATTGGTCTCTGTTGCAATATTCCTGGACATGGCTAAGACCTTCGACAGAGATTGGATAAATGGTCTCATATACAAGATGATAAAATTTAATTATCCTCCATTTTTAATTATCACCATTAGGAACTATTTTATGAACAGAAATTTTGTCGTTTCAATTGGGAATATTGACTCCAAAAGTTGTAAAATCCTTGCCGATGTTCCCCAGGGCTCAATCTTATGACCTTTTTTATATAACATTTAGACTAATGATATTCTTTATGAGCATAAAATTAAATTAACAATATACGTGGACGACTCTTCAATTATTACACAGGGGCGGAACATAAATATCACCAAGAAAAACTTATGTATTAATCAGTTAGAATATTGGCTTGTTAACTGGAACACAAAACTTAATGTCGCGGAAACTGAAGCAGTGCTATTTACTTATAAAACTAACTATAACCTTCCTAACATAACTATTTACAATACTAATATTTCCTGGTCTCAAGAAACTAAATACTTAGGTGTAATTTTACATAGAAAAATTAACTTTCGTTCACATATTCATTGTCATCGAACTAAATTCAATAATCAATTAAGAAAACTCTTTCCCATTAATGTGTAGAAATTCTTCTCTAACTCTTGAACTCAAAAGACTCTTATACCTTTCCTTTCTTAGACCAACTATAGCATATGCGAGTCCAATGTCAGTCCAAATGTCAATTTTTTAATTTTAGAAAGACTCGAAAATAAAGTTATCCGTATGATTATGGACTCGCCATGGTTCTTCAGAAATAAAAATCATATATGTCCTTTCTATTCCCAGCTTTAAAGAATTTGTTGAAAAACTTGCAATTAATTTTTACAAATCTGTTTCCAACTATAATAACCCGGTTTTTACTACTGTGCCCAAAAAAAGTAAGACCAATTATTATTTTTTCGAAATCTCTTTATTTATTCTTCCAAATTTATTTCATCGCCTTCAAAGTAATCCTCCGGACACAATGCACTTATGCCAACTTTTTCCAATCCTCAATGCATGCTAAAAAGTCATCGTCAGGGATGGCCTTCAAAGCGCGCGGCAATTCACGTTGAATCTCTTCAATCGACTCAAAATTGTATCCTCGGAATGGTCTTTTGAGTTTAGGGAATAGCCAGAAGTCGCACGGTGTAAATACGATGGTTGTGGAACGATATGGGTTTCATTTTTGGCGAAAAAGTCACGAAGAATCAATGTAGTGTGGGCTGGCGCACTCAGTGTTTTCGGTATCAATCGAGATTTGACGCGCTTGAGGCCCAAAATAGAGTTGACCGATCCTTTTTAAATTCCATCAGCATCAGCAAGGTCTCTAATTGTAAATCGACGGTTTGCAAGCACCAAATCTTTAATTTTTTGGACGTGAGCTTCTTTAGTTGAGGTTGATGGTCGACCAGAGGACTCTTCGTCTTCAACGCGTTCTCTGCCTTCTTTGAACTTTTTATACCACTTCTAAACATTTCTTTCCGATATAGCCTTCTGCAACATTCTATACGTTTCCGCAAACAAAATTTAATGTAAGTTCTTTGCTCAATAAATTCAGACATTTCAAAATCGCCGGAATCAGTTATAGCGTCTGACAAAGCCAAGCGTAACTCAGACACTAATGAATACTTTAATGTCAAATTTTACACAGACGTCAAGGACAGTGCCAGCAACCTAAAAAGGAAAAAAATTGATATTTCATAAGCCCCGAACTTTAAATTGGGAATTGGTCTTACTTTTTTTGGACATAGTAGTATACCTTTCCTATCTTAGAGCGATTATAGTATATGCGAGTCCAATCTGGGGGGCTCCACGGCAAATGGCAACTTTGTAATTTTAGAAAGACTCGAGAATAAAGTTATCCGTATGATTACGGACTCGCCATGGTTCTTCACAGAAGCAAGGAAATCAGATATGCTCTTTATATCCCCAGCTTTAAAGAATTTGTTGAAAAACTTGCAATTAATTTTTATGAATCTGTTTCCAACTGTAATAACTAGGTTTTAAATCGTCTTAAAATTTTGATTACGATATCCTTCTACCAAAGAACCTCAAAAGACCACGATACGTTCTGAATATAAACAAATAAGATCTGTTTTTTTATTCTGGAGAACCATCTTATTATTCCTTCCAAACAATAAATCCTTCATAACGTTTCTCCTGTCTGCTACCTAGGCAACCAAGAGCTTTAGCGCTGGGATAGTTTGCATAATTTATTCACCCTCTGACAATTTTTAGCTCTCGGCTTTCTAGCACCTGCATTTTAACGGTTTTTTCGCCTTTTGTGGTTTTGATGTTTTTGAATTGGCTTATTATCAATTTTATTATATTATTTTTCCTCCTTTTTTATTCTTAAATATATTCTTTAAAGTTAATGGTTTAGTTTTTAATTTCTCTCCTTTTATTTTTATCAAATTAAAACTTTTGCAAGAAAAAGATTTTTTTTTCTTCTGTTTTTTAGCTACTTTTTCTCTAAATGATTAATTTTTTTTAGTTAATGATCTTAGTGGCGCCATCTAGTGGAGCTCTGCAAACCTGAAAAAGAAGAGGATTTCGTATTTTATGCTTTGAACTGGTGTATTTGTTGTCGTTTTGGACTTCATGTAACTGCTGCTTTGCTGTATTTTGTAATCTTTTGTACTTTTTCATTTTGAAATTTCTGATTTTTAATTCATTTATTTTATTTAATTCCACTTAAAATTTTAATTTTTAACATTAACTTTTAATTTTTTATTTTTGGACATCGTCAACGGACTCTAATTGTACCGATAGCTTTAGTTTTTCGATCTCTTGCTTTAATTGTTCTCAAGCAAGAGATGTTTACTTAAATTATGTTTTTTTTTTCTTTTTATTACTACTCTATAATTTAAGCAACTACAATAGTGCTGATATTTTAACTATCTTTAAGATGTGGAGGTTTTCGTGCTTCTTAAAACCACATAGGAACTCCGTAACGGGTACGCCCGTTGGCCTGATCTTAGTGCATTCATTTTCTTATTCTTTATTTACTACTTTAGAAATATGGGTAGTTCTATAGAAATATAGGCTAGTTCTTTAATTGCAATGGGCATAGACCAAACGTTACTATACTACTTTTCACCATAATGGAGGTTATGAAAGCTGCGCGACCAAGGAACTCTGTTGAATCACTCCGATTCACAAATGGCGTCTTGAAGATGAATTGAATTAGAAAAATTGGTAGACGTTTTTCTGCCTGCTACTAAGATGAGTAAAATGGTAGTATTTGCCAAGGGGAACAAACCTTCTCTCCTAGCTAGCTCTATCTTATAAGATAATTTCTAACTAATAAGAAACTAATTAGTAAATTCAAAATTCCTAAAGTATTCTGCCGATATTATTTTTTGTTAATTTTTAATTTAACTGGGATGATTTAATTTTGATTCGTAGGAAATAGATAATCCTACTTAAAAATCCCAATAAAATGAAATATGCCACATTTTACCTGTTTCATACTCAAAGAAAAACCTTCCTTACTACAAAATTGATTAATTGAAATGCACGTAGTAGGCTGATATTCTGGAATGACGACTTGGGCTCATCCTATTTCACATATAATACAGAATACACCGGAACCTCCTCCCCCGCCAAAAGAACTTCTCAGTCTAGTATTTTAAAAATTATAACCTTAAGACCAATCAAATGACAGCTATCTGCCGCGCGTATAGCTGCTGCATTCCATAATCTGGCTCCTGAGAAGCCTGGCGCCAGAATATATATTTTTTTACGCATAATGAAATTTTTTTTTTTAAGTATATGTGGTGATGGCATTAGATTTCCATAATTTGCCAACTTTTCTTCCATATGACACTGGAATTTTTAACTTTGAAATTTAGTTTTTTCCAAAATTTGTTTCAGTTTTCGTCAAAAAGTTTTCACAAATTCCTTGACTTTTTACTGGTATTCCCGGTTGAGTAGCCACCCTGGTATATTCTGCGGATTATAGTGTTGTGCCATATTATTAGACACATACCATTAATTGCGTTAAAAATAATTTATTTGTAAAAAAAAAGATGACAATAACTATATTGTTTTTATTAAATTTAGGTATAGCACATGCTGATAACACCTGCACAAATATTGTTTTAAAAAATGGCATAATAATGTGTTATATTCATTGATTAACATTTTTTATTAATAACATGTTTATGTGTAAAATTTATAAATTTTTTGGTGTTTTTCAGAATGGAAAATGTTTCAAATCTGTAACCAAAGAAAATTGGGAAATATCTGGTTTGCTTAAAGCAAAGTGTCCAGAAGTTCAGTAACAAAACCTTATAAAGAAAATGGAATATGGAGACAGTATGTTGATATGTTTAGTTATCATGCGATCTTCTAGGCATATATCATGGGTTTTTCAGTCTGTTCGTGAGGTTATTATGAGTTTTCTCCTGCAATTTCTTTTATACTTACTTTGTAAACTGTCTCCATATTCAATTTTTTTTTTTTTTTTTTACCGAATTTCTTGACACTCCTACAATACTAGTTATTTCATATTGTGACAGCCTATTTACCTTAAGCAAACCAGATATTTTGGAAATTTTCTTTGGTAATAGATATGAAATATTTCCCATTCTGAAAAACTACAAATTTATAAATTTTACACTGAAACCTGATATTATTTAATAGAAAATGTTAACCAATGAATATAACACATTCTTATATAATCAACAATAAATAAAATAAAAAAACAATTCATATCTGAATTAAAAATAAGTCAGAAAAACTCAATCCGAAAAAATGCATGTTATTTATGCATGTGCACACGTTATTTATTAATTCAGTGTTGCCAATTCTTAAAACAATATTTGTACAAGTGTTGTCAGCACATGCCACACCTAAATTTAATGAAAAGATATAATTATCATCAACTATTACAAATAAGTGATTTTTAACAGCTACTGGGGGGTGTCTAATAATATGGCACACCACTGTAGACAGGAAATTATGGCAGAAAAATTTTTTGATTGAATTAATTTGAGAATTCATATCAGTTTTAAATAGCACAGCAGAACATTATAATGAGTCAATAAATATGTAACAAAAATTAAATGGAAAAATTTCAAAGATATTTTTATATTTATTTACACAAGTACAAATATAAAAGCAATACTTGTTACAAAAATAGTGAAGACTAGATTAAATTTAATTAATTCCTAGATTCATGAATAACCTTCAAGTAATTGTATCAACAAATAATGATAGAGCAATACAGTAAAATTTCAGACTATATATTTATGAAAGCACAATTTTTAAATTCTTTAAATGGAAATAAAAATTGATTTGTAAAAAAAAGTCAGAGGTGTAATATTCAGTAAAATAAATATAAAAAAAATAGTTCTAAGATTTAAAATTAAAATGATGAAATTAGATGACATAATTGTTTAAATTTTATAAAGTAAATATTCTTAGTCACCTTGACATGCAATTTATGTATGTGCATACAACAGTAGGTCACAATTTTTACTATCCAACAACTCAATAATTAATAATAACTGCCACAAACAAAAATGGTTCAAATGACAAATTATTTTAGAAGTTCAAGCCAATAAATAGATTTCTGAAAATTTTACAGAATTAAATTCATTCATCAAAATTTTAGGGAAAAAAAAAATTCATGTAATATTCAAAGGAAATGTTTTTTACACCAATATGAAAAATACTAAACCATTACAATCTTTTAAAACAAAAATAGAACCGAATTGTGTAATTTGAAATTTAATGAGATAACCATTTTATTGCATACTGAAAAATATAATTTTAGGCAAACTATATAAAATTAAACACATACAAATATATTTGTGAACACTTCATTTTTTTTTTTTTTTTTTAAGATTATAATGTCAGAAAATCTTAAGATCTAATAATGTCTTAAAAGGAGTTATATATTAGTTCAAACACAGATATATGAATGTGTTTTATAAAAATAAAACATTTGCAGTGTTTTTTATCTATATATATGAATATAAAATTTTTTAAAAATAAATGTAAAAAAATAATAAAGATAAATAATGATTACAAAATCATATTTTAAAAATATTTCAAAATAAATCTGTAGGTATGTAAATATTTAGTGTGGTATTTGAAGGAGACTAAATTGCCAGCCTTTTTTTCGTAAGTTGCATTATCATCATCAGATTTAGCACACTTTAAATTACTTTTTTCTCATATTTTTATAAATCCCTTTGCATGAAAGACAATCAACAAATATAGCCTATTCCCTAAATATCATGCTTTTTAAACAAATACTATGCTGCTCAAAGTAAACTTTTGAAAAACAAAAACGCTTTACAAGAAGCCATGGTAATTTATAACTGAAATTTGATGTTTAGGCTATATTGATACAAAATAAATATCAGAATTACAAAGTAAGCAATTATGTAAATCAACAAAAAATAATCAATGCAATTTCATAATCACTATTTCTCATGATGCTTATTATATATGAACAGACACTGATAGCTGGTAGTGAAAACATCTACATACAATTTAAATAAACTAAATCATTATTATAAACAGACAGGAACATATTGAAAACCTGCCAAAAGAAAAAGGTAGAAAATAAGTGATTAATAAAAAATCCCCTATTTTGAATTTGGTTGAGTTTAAGAATAAATGGCTCCTCAAAAGTTATAAAAAATACTTTCTTAAAAAGTTTTTTTCCTATTTAAGTTACAATCATATTCAATTTTCATTTCAGTACAAGTAAAATTATGTATCTATTTATTTTTGTGAACTAAGATTTGCCACAGGCCTGAAAAGGGATATTGGATTGATTAAGTTGTGCATCGAAATAAAATACAAAACTTTGATTTATTCTCTAAGTGGAATAAAATTAATTTTGCCAATTTTAGAGAAATTTATTTCATTATAAAAAAAAAAAAAAAAAAAAATACTTATAATTACAAAAATGTTTCAAGACATATAACTGATCTCTATAATAATGCCAATATCTTTCAAAAATATAAAAAAAGGAATTTTTAAATTTAGAATATTTTTGTAATTTTCGAAAAGATGCATTATTCTATATTTTATACAAAAAATGAAATTAATATGTATTTCAGCATGCGTACAAATTTGTGTGTATTTTAGCATGCACACAAATTAATTCATAACTAACCTAAAAAATCAATTATACAATTTTACTAAATTTAGAGAAATTTGCATATTTTTCAATCGATAATTTTATGTTCTGGGCATATTCATATGCATAGCTTAGACTTATTTAAAAGGTATATTTCTTGTAATAATATTTTACAAAAATAACTATATCAAAATGTATAATTCTAAGTAAGCAATTATGAGGTATATCAAAATAGATACATATTCATTTAAAATTTGTACCCCTAGAAATATATTAAATATGCAAAACAGTCTCTATTTTAAATGATCAGTAAGAATACATCAATTCCTACATTTCTCTCAATAATCAGCTAAATTACCAAAGTTTGAGAATGCAACTGAAATAAGTAATTGATAACACACTGACAGTATCTATATTAGATTAAGGATAATTTAGAAAAATGAGTAAATACTAACTACTAATTTATAAAAATTCAAGAAATTATTTTTTTTTAATAATGAAACTTCCTCAAAAACCTTATTTTTTAAACTTTGAGCAATTTTAAATCTTGCATAGATCCCTTTTAACCAAAACCAAAAATATAAACTTTATTTTTTATCAATACATACAGCTTATTTTCAAAACCAAATTGTATCACTCTTTTTCACTTAAACTTATTTATTTTCATTCATGGAAATATAAGTTATTAATTTTATTTTTGCCATGTATTATTGCTAGCAACTATTATATTACATTATTTATAACAATTATACTTATAGTTAAATGTTTATACAATTTAAAAATGCCTCTGATATATCCTCACTGTTATTTAATATATCAGTGAGTACTGTGTTATCAAGAGCCAATTCTTATCTTAAATCACTTTTAAAAAGCTTTATAATTTAAACAACAATGCAGGCTGTTGGTGGAAAATGTCATGGGAATGTATTAATATCTGAACATGGAATATAAGAATTTGTAATTCTTGCATTGAACTAAAAGCTTTAGACACTTTTCAGTGCCAATCTCAAATTTAACTCCTCAGTTTCAGTCTATATAAGTTTTTTGTCATTATAAGAGTAAAGCTGGATTGTTGAAAGATTACTGAAAAGAAAAATCGCACTATGTTTTACAGTCGCGACCAGAAAAAAAGTGTGATACAGATTTTATAGTTATAAAAAATAAAGATAACCTCCATGAAATAATTGAATTTTATAATAGTATATGGAGGGGATGAAAACATTGCTTTAACTCAAAATAGAATGTTTGGAAACAAAATTGAACTTTTAACTGAATTTTTTGGATTGTGAATATAACAATCATAAAAAAATAAAATAACTAAAACTACTTTACAAAGTATGTTAAGTCCATTTCCTATTCAATACAATAATGTTTATGATGTAAATAATAAAATCAATTGATCTTTAAATGTATCATATTATTTGTGCACTTTGGTATTTTATTTTACTACATGTTTTATATTAACTTCTAAGACAATTAAATTTTATCTAAATGAGATACATTTTAGTCATTATCAATACAACTTTAAGGAACAGAGATTTAGAAATTGAAAGCTAATCTTTAGTCACTGAAAAATATATAATGAAACTTAACTCTGTAGAAATACTAATAACAATCTTCATTATTAATGAATTCAAAATATTTCTCAATAACATAAATATGCTATATCAGTTATAAAAATTTAATGATCATCATAGCTATCTGTCAATCGCAAGTAAATGTTACCACAGAAAAGTACAAAGATAAATGCAATATAAGAATTAAAGTGGGAGGAAAAAAAGGTACCAATAAAAGTCTTGACAGTAAATATGCATTTAAAAAAGTGAATTGCTATTCAAATTAATGCCATCAGGAAGTGGATATGTAATAAAAATAGTTTATTAATTAGATTTCTAACTATGAATCCATAAATATGGTATATATCAATATCTTTACATATATATTATGGAATATCATACATTTTAAATGTTTCTTGACAATTCTTGAGTTAAAATAAAGTACAAATACCTTTTTCAAATATACAATACATTCTCACAGCAATTCAAATTTCTAGTAATGAAATACAAAAATAATTAATATTCAATGCATATGTGGAAAACACAAAAAATATGAAATAAATTGTATGCTATATTTTGTATCAGTAAAAATATTTCATTAATAAAAATGTGATGAATGAAATTCATCATTCTTATCAAAGAACAATTGATCAATATGATATAAATCATCATAACTTTTTCAACTCATTGTAGGAAACTCTTTTAAAATTTTTTGTATTTCTAAAGATTTGAAGTTCAAAGATATCCTATATTCTGCTATAACACTTCGAACCTGAAAAGAAAATTAAAAACATTTTTTTCAATGAACATTACATTAATTTATAATAAATGTTTTCTTTATTACTTATTATGCTTATTATTTACAATTAAATCATATATTAAGATAAACATTATCACAGAAAGCTAAAATGTAGCTCAACTATGCAGGAAAATATTAAAACAGTAACGAAGGTAAAATAATGTTATAGTACTTGTATTCTTAAGACTTTAGGCAGAAACTGTATAAGCAAAAATATTTTTTAAAGAAAAGTTTAGTAGATTAGTATAAAAAATTTTGATGTAATATAAGAATCCAACACCTATAAACAAAAGGAAACATTTTGGAAGGTACATTTAGAAATAAATTGAGATATTTATAAACTTAAATTAAAAACAAACAGGATATTTAAATTTTGCCTAAAATAATATTTAAATATAACAGATAAAAGTTTAATTGTTCACACTACATTTATTGCAATATATTTTAAAAACAATTACATTATTAAATATCAATTAATTATGTTAATGAATGACTGAAGATTAAAATTTTAATCACCTAAGATAGATTTGCAGAAATAAAATGTTGGCTACATACATATCTTAGTAAAGGGACACAATATTTTTAAATCGAATTTCATTAAATGGGATAATAATTTTCAATTTCTTTAATAAAATCTTGATTTCCGAACAGTTATGTGTGAGCAAACAAGAAGCACAAAGTTGGCAAGAAAGATATATTTCCTTTACATTTATTATACACTAAATTGACTAGAGATGTAATTAAAAAAAAATAAAATACAACAAAGCTTTTTGTTAAAACATAAACTATAATTGTCATGAATTTCAAATAAATAATAATTATCTTTTTTGACAACAGGAAACATATATTAAAAAAAAAAAAAAATGCTGACTGTTTGGTAGCAATCACATTCACTTTTAGACAGTAATGTGATTAGAGAAGAGAATAAAATTATTAATGATAAAGAAAACTGATTTCACTTTGACAATTCATTAAAGAGTAATATAAATTTAGTGTTACTATAGATAAAAGAATATAAAAATATTTATCAATTTATAATATGTTACCTTACAAAAAGGATAGATGAAAGAGGAGGATTCCTTTACGATAAAAAATAAGTAAGATGGTGTGTACCTTATATAAGATTTAATTTTTTTTAAATGCACATTTGAAAACAATTCAAATTGTTAAAAGTAATTAATAATAACAGATAAGAAAAACATATTTTGGCTTAAAAATTTAAGTGGAAAATAATTTACAGAACTGATTAAATGCATTAGTAAAAAAAGTGAACAGTGTTAATATTTAAAAGAAGTTAGCTATTTCTATTTTTGTGGTTTTAAACAAAAATTTTAACATGAAAAAAAATTTGTTAGAGAAAGGACATACTACAGTGAAAAAGTACTACTAGCTCAAATACTTACTAAGGGGTAAAAAAAATCCAGTTTCTATGGGTTTTTCAGTGTATTTTTCATACTGATCAAGATTGTCATACAACTTCAAAGTAAGAGTATCATAGTTACTTCTAACTACTTCCAATACCTAAATGGCCAAATAGAAGACATATATTTTATTGTTAATATAATAAAAATAATTTTATAATAAATTTTGTTGTAAATTTTTTTATATAATCAATTATTGTAAAACTATCTTATTTTTAAATACTTTTTCAATAATTGATTATATAAAAAAAAAAAACTACAATTAAAGAAGTCAGAATGAATGGAAGTGTTTGAACATTTAAAACTATTTAAGATTAAAGCATAAATTATAATATATATAATTACACATTTTTAATTCATATATTTTTAACAATTTTTTAACAAACAAATTAACTAAAAGCAAGTTTATATGAATAATTGAGTGAATTAGTGCCTACAGATGTACTGCTTAAATTTTTCTTCAATTAAATACAAAAAAAGGGTCAAAATATCACATTATAAAATAACTGCAAGTAGGCATCAAAAAACAGCAATTAAGATGATTCTTTAGAATACAGGTAGTATGCTACATATATTTTTTTAAAACCACCTTCAATAATCACTTAATGCAACAATTTTTGGCATTTTTTTTTTTTTTTTCACTTCTAATAGAAAACAAATGAATTTTAGTGTTTATGAAATGCACATTTACTAAGTTAAAGATTAATATTCATATAATAATATATTTTGATAAAAGGGTGGTATAAATGTCAGAAATACAACAATTTTTAAAACTGCAAGTGGAGAAATTATATCACTTAATTAAAAATATATATAAGTTCGAAAAAATATAAAGTTTCCTATACTTTATTATTATTAGTTCATATAACTGTAAATCCAGCTTATATAATTAAGATGTAAGAAACAAATCAGTAAACTTCTGAAATTTAAATGATTATTATCAAAGATATATATTTTTTTGATATCCATAGTTGCATCCTGCAACTCTTTCTGATAATAGCTTTATTTTCAATATGAGTTATTTTATTTGTAATTCTAAAGGAATACTTAATATTACAAGAAAAAAATTTCTTACTAGAAATATTTTGTTATTTAGAAAAAAATTATAAAATGGTAAAACTAGGTAGTACTAGATTATTAAAATTAGTGAAAGCATTTTATAAATAATGATTTTAAATGTTAAAATTCTTTAAATCTATACCTGATCTTCTGTTAAAGCAGATAAACCATTATCAGCTAGCACAGAATCGATTTTGGGTGTGAAGTGATTAATAATAGCCCTGAAATGAAAAAAATTAGAATTGGACAATACATTTTCATTCATGGAATGAACAACTTATAAAAGCAAATTACTGTAAATCTTATTTGCAAATTATATTTAAAATAGAAAAAAGTATATTTATAATTTTGAGAACATTTAAAAAATTTCAAATTTGTTTTATAATTGTAAATAATCAGTTCATCAATATGAATCAATTAGCCTTTTTTATTTTACAAATAGTGTTCAGATATTTTCAATACACTTAAAAAAAAGTTTTAAGCTATTTTAATATCATGAATTATATCACAATACCATGAAAAGTCAACATTTCTATAAAATTAGCAGATTTCATAGAAATTCATAATTCAAATTTATTAGTCCTAGAAAAGTTTTCTTTATTTCATAAAGGATTAATAAAAATGTATCAAAATTTATTATAGTGCAAATAGCTTTTTACCATATATTAAAACCACTAAAGATACAATATATTTTTAAAACAGTTCTTGAACTTCATCATTAATTCATCACAATTATCATGAAAAATCCTTCTTTCAAATCATTACATATTACGATTCTCAATAGTATGACAAAAATTATGAAAAAATGGTAAGACATTATGATAGATTCATTTCACTTGAATCATCAATCAATTCTTACAAGCAGCAATTAAATAATCTTTAATGTAGAGGGTTATTAAAATAGCATTTAATAATAGATGAACTTTGGAAAATTATTCTATAGTTTTTAAAACTTTCATGAATACATGAAACCAGAAAAATATGGACAACTTTCAGAAACACAAATTTTTTCATTCTAAATTAATTAAAGAAATGAAGAAACCCCTTATAATATGGACTTTCAATAAAACTATATCACTTAAGTCCTGATTAAAAAGTCCTTTCAAAACAGAGAAATAAATCAATTTCTATATAACAAATGATTAACAGCTTTCAGGAGCAATCATGGTCTTATGCAAATTTTTTTTATTTTCAAATGCATGTTAAGTCAGATCAGAAAAATTGTATTTTAAATATGGATTCTTAACTAAATTATATATAAATAAACTTGTACTACCTTCCTGTTTTAATGTAATAGGAAAAATTATTTGGATATATAATATAAAGCAATTAAATAAGTCATTTTTTTTTTAAATAAGCTAATTATTTTTTTAAAATTAAGTCATAGACAATGCATGTAAGAAGTTAATAAGTAGTCCATAAGAAAATAGTTATGAAACTACGGGTACTAAAGTAATCTAAAGCAAAGCTTAAATATATATAGAAATAAAAACAAGGAAAATAAGTTAAAAAACAAAAAGTTCAGCAGGGATATCCCTATTTAAAAACAAAATATTTTCAAAAATTTTAGAGAATGTAATAAATATATCTTTTAATCGAAAAATCATTTGGTAGGGAAGAGCAACTTAGATACATAGATGAGACAATAAAACTCATTAAACGTATTTATGAAAATATAAATTTATTTAGCTGTCTTGTTCAATTTTCATAAAAGGAATTTTCATTTTTAAATAAAAAACTTTGAATATACTGATTTATTCTTCTGGGTTGAAAACTATAAAGTTAAAATACACTTACACTAGAGATAGTTTTCATTAAAAAGCAAATTTATGTATAAAATAATATTCAAATAATAATATGTATATTCAAATAATAATATTTAGTTATAAAATTTGAGAAATTACTTCGTATAGAAAAATTTCATGAATAGAGATTTTTAAACATGTATTTAATTCTATTATTTATACATATTTTTTTTTTTTTAACAAAATATTAGTATCTATATTACATATATAAATGAATGGATAATACATATTTATTTTTTTAATATTTTTTTCAGCTGTGTCAGTATTTAAACACACAAAAAAATATAAACAGCAAAAATAAGCATAAAAAAATCTTCTGAAAAAGCTTTACTAATGACAAATGTTGTAAAATACCTGACATTTACAAGACTATTCATTAATTTAGCAGCAAATTCTTTCCATTCACCATCACAAGTTGTATATCGCAGAGCTACAAAAAGACAAAAAAATAACTCATCAAAGGTATTTAATAAATGAATATTTATAATTTCAAACAACATTGCAAAGAGAGAAACCATATTAGAAATACATGGGTACTCTTAGTTATTTTATATTATCTTTGATGCCAGAAAAAGCTTGAAACATAAATTTAAATTTTTATACATTAGCAATAAGTATTTTTAATTCATAAAAATGCATTTTGTGTTACATAAGGGTATTTCCTACCTTTTAATATATACGTATATATATTTTATTTCTCTAGGAATATTTATAATAGGAATTTAAACCGATTACAAGTTTTAAAAAATAGTGAAAAGAATTTCTATGCAGGGTGTTTGAATAATCTAAAAGAAAAAAATTCTATTTTGAAACATTTAGCAAGAACACATAAATTTGGCTATTAATATAATTATAATCCTCTGATACAAGACTGTGATTCTTTAGCGAGCTGCTTTAGATGCCTTCATTACAATATATATATATATATATATATATATATTGTAGTGAAGGCATCTAAAGAGCACACACACACATTTGACGAGTCCCTAAAGAAAGACAAAATTACAGTATCCATAACAACAATAAATGAATTTATTACAATTATCATTTAAAGGATAGTGAGATTGACTTATCTTACTCAAAAAACTTAAAAATTTTTTACATGCAGGCTTCCAATTTTCCATTATGATAACTTGCATTATAATAATTGGGAATTTAGTTTAATAGGGATAATTTATAGCAAAATACCTGTAGTTCAAATACAGTAAGAGTTTAAACCAAAAATAGTAAAAATATTTATGTACTTAAAGTATATGTAGAAACAGTAGGAAAGTTTGTATTATATGTAGAAATATGTATTTGGAGTATATGGTAAACTAAAAAGAATGAGGATCAGGCATATTTTCACATTATATGCTTCAGAAAAAAAAATTGTTCCAAATTTTTTTAATTGGGATAAATTCAATTAACAAATTGAACCATTATCTGGATATCTGGAGAATAAAAGTATTTGCCCTTTAACAGTAGAATACATTTTATTTTACATTTATTCTAGTAAAAAATATAGTAAAAGTTTTGAAATTTTTATATCTAGCAATTGTAAAGAACAAAAAATGAAGATGTTTGGACGTTGGCGTATACAGCGTGAAACGTCTGAAAGAAACACCATGGAACAATTGCCGGAAGGATCCAAGCTGGAGGAGGGAGCATTATGGTTTGGGGAATGCTTTCCTGGCATTCACTGGGTGCACTCATCATTGTGGAAGGCACGATGGATCAGCACAAGTACGCATCTGTTCTTGCGGACTAGGTCCACCCCTACATGCGAATTATTTTCCTCAGAATGATGGCATCTACCAGCAGGACAATGCGAAGTGTCATACAGCTCGCAGTGTATATGCGTGGTTCGAAGAGCACCTGGATGAGTTTACCGTACTCTCCCTGGCCAGCAAACTCACCGGATTTAAACTCAATCGAGAATCTGTGGGACCACCACGAAGGGGTTGTTCACGTCATGGATCCCCAAGGGCGTAATCTAGCGCAGCTGGCCACGGCACTGGAGTCGGCATGGCTCAACATCCCAGTGAACACCTTCTGAAACCTAATTGACTCGCTTCCTGCACGCCTAGCAGCGGCCCGCTCTGCCAAAGGTGGTTATTTTGGCTTTTGATAATTTTAATAAAATTGTAATTTGAGATGTAAATGAATTAATTTATTTGCAAAGAGAAGAATTTAGAGTGGATAATCTAAAATAATAATGAGATATTTTAATTTAATGAATGTCATAAATACTTTCTGAATTTCCAGTCATAATTGAATTAAATAAGGAAAACTTCAAAGTGAAACAAAATTAGTTAATATAAAACATGCAATAACACAGTTAAAAAAATTTCTAGTACTTGAATATAATTCGTTAATGATATTTCAAATTTGAAATCTGCTACAATGTAACCAAAAGGCCCATAATGCATAAAACAAAATATTGTAATAAAAATATTAAAAACGAATCATAATGTTACATCTTTAAGAATTGAAATAGATAAATAGTTTTTATAATAAATGAACAACAGATTTTATTTGAAAATAATTAAAAAAAAATCTTGAATAAACAATTAAAAAAAAAGAGCCATTAAAAATTAAAAGGACAACAACATACACATAAGTTTTAAATATATGTTCATGTTTTACATTCAAAGTAAAATATTTATCATAAATTACTTACTCAGTGAATACAGGTTATCAAAAACAAGATTCATTCTTATAATTTCATAGTAAAGTTCATCATAACAAGAAGGAGCAGGAAGAAAAGTATCTCCAAATGTTATAAATAAATTTAAAGTATTCATGATCTAAAACATATAAATGTTTAATAAAAGCAAATGATAATACAATTTTTCATGAAAAAAAATAATAATTAGTGTTACAGACAGGAAATGTTTTTCTTAAAACTGGTAAATTTTAATTTGAAATAAACCTTTTCATAAATTCATTTTCTCAGTATCATAAATGAACCAGCACTATAAACAGATCACAAATTGATGAAATATTTTTGCTTTAAAAAATAAAACAAAAAACTGATATGTTTCTCTCATATCTAATATGTTTTAAATTTTACACATCAAGTATTGAAATTATATTAAACTTCATGAAATTAGACTAAATAAATATTTTAGTGGAAATTAAATTGTATTTCACAACACATATATATTGCCTATAGAGATGGTCAAGTATATTTACAAATTAATACTAAGTACTTTTACAATTATAACACATTAAAAATGCTATTTATTTCTGTTTTAAAATATTTCCTTTCTGCAATTCACAGTAATAAAATAAATCTTCATGGCAAAATATATGTTTGAAAAGAAAAATGGTGGTTTTTGAATCTCTTGCATTAAGCTATTTTATCACTTCGAATCTGAAATGCTAATTTCAAATTTAGTATCAACATTATAAATAAATAGTTAAAAAATCGCTCTCTCATTTACTTATACACAACTTATGAATATTTCACATAATTTATCAAATTAATGACATTTGTTAAAAGTTTTAATTTGATATAATTCATTAATATAAATTTTTGAAATTTAATTTTTTTAATAAATACTCTACCAGAAAAGTAATATGTGAGGATGAAAAGTAATTTCTGTTACATAAACAGATTTTTAAAACTTTAGACTATTAAAATTGAATGGAACCTATTTAAAGGCTATTATTATACTCAAAATAATTTCATTAAAAAGTAAAGTTTGATTTGTTACTTTTTTAATACGTATAAAAAGGAAGGAATTTTTGCCTAGGAAAAAGACAAGGTTGTTTTGAATTGAGGGGCAAAAAGGGTATGAGCCATTATAATATAATATGACTTATTAAAAATTTGCTAAAATAATTTTGAAAAATAAAGAAGCAGATTAGAAACACGATTCCTTACTTGAATAGATAGATGAAAAATATTACAATTCTTTGCAAGTAACGTTTCTTGTGTCATAAGGAATTTAATCAATGTGATAAGGGCTGGAAAAAAAAAAACAGTAATAATGTTTATAAAAGCTGCAGTAACAAACAATTGTTTGGTTAATAAAAAAAATTAATCAGAAATGTAGAATTAAGAATGTGCATGATCACAGTAGCACCCCACTGAATGGTCATTCAGAGGTGTAACAATAGGGAACCCTTAAGAAATAAAACTAATATATAGTCATCTGCAGGTTTAAAACTGTTTCTCACTGATAAAAGCTACATAATTTAACTGAGATATTGCCCCACTATGAGACATGATATAAATGCAAATATGGATGCAATAAACTAATAAAATTACAAATTCTTTTAGAGATCACAAATTGTAGTGATACCACAGTATGGTAATAACAAAATGTTCAGCTGCTTTATAAGTATTTTCAAAGAAAGGGACAATACTACCTACACATTATTGTACAAGCATTATCTGCTCCAATGGCTCGGCAGCATCTGCTAAGCAATAAACGCCATGACATTCTTTTTTATGAAGGTTATCTATGACCCTGAACCACTAATGCATAAGGCCATAAAATCAGTAAAATGTGCTTTCTGAAGTCTGGATTTAATTTGAATAATAAGGATGGCAGAATGCATATTGTTCATCCATTTCAGAGATGTACATCCTGGAAGGAGGGTTTGGTGTATAGGGAACTTGCATCTTAAATGTTAAAAATAAAGAACAAGGTAGAAGTTCTACATTTCTTTCAGCATACTCCTTGAAATACTATAACAAAACAATTTCTGATCTTATGATGGGATGAATGTATTTTTCTCAGCAGTGTAGACAATATTGCTTTTTCCTTGTTCTGTTAGTTTGCCAGATAGGTCACTGATTGAACATGCTCAGAATAAGATCACTCATAAATTGGTCCATCATCTTTTCTGCAACTATTACTAACTATTAATTAATTTATTATAGACTTGGATAGAAGAAATATGGTAGGTAATACACCAGGAACACATCTAAGTTTGTTCAATACATTTAGCCCTTTGATAATTTAAATTTTATTTTGTCATAGTGGCTCTATCAAATATTTATTTTTGTACCAGTGGTGTAGTTAAATTGATGTTCAATTTTAACCATTTATTTATGTCAACAAAACTACACAAATAAATTTTATAAACACATTTAATATTTATTAAAGAAAAATAAATATTTATTACACAAGATCTTTTACATTCATTCAAATTAAAATTTTTATTAATAAGCTAATTTAAAATATAAATTAATGAAATAATTATCATAATTCCCTAACTATAATTTGAAATTGATTTAAATGGATTTATTTATATTGGTTATATACACTTTATGCCAATAAAGCTATTTGGTATCTTAAGATTTTAAACCATAATAAAATTTTAAGAATATTTTTCAAATATAATAATAAAAAAGATTAACACATTGCATCAAAGATGTTAAAAAAAGAAGATAAATGCATGAAAGAAGCACAAGAAAAAAATAACAGTATAGGAATATTTGATAAGTATCTGAAAAGTACTTCAAATTTTTTTTTTTTTTTTTTACTTGGTTCTGGATATTTTGACACTTAAAATTGGACATTGAAATATAATTCCTCCCATCTTACTTTGATAAAGTATAACTATACACTAACAGAAGCAGCTCCTATATATTTCGTATTTTAACAGATCTGTTCATTTCTTTTAAAAGTTCCATATATTAGAATCAGAAAATAACATTTTAAATTGGAGCTGGCTTAAAAAAATAATTTCTCATAATTTCAAAACAACCCAACTGCAAATTGTAAATAGTTTATAATCTGCAATAAATAATTCAACAGTGAATAGTATAAATTATATTACACTTTCCATTAAACTATATAACTGGTATATTCCCATGTACATTATTATATATAGAGAAGAACTTTTTCATAAGAATTGTATAGCCTACCTTTTACAGAAATTTTAACGCATCTCACAATAAATAGAATAACGGGGGAACTATTTTTTGATTTTCTGTTACAGTTAGACGTAATTCATGTTTAAAATGACAGGCAGAACATGGAAAAGGTTTCCAACTGGCTGCTATTTTATATCTCGAGATTAGTGGAAACTCCTCTAAATTACTATTAAATATGTAAAATACAAACTACACTGTGCATTGTAAATGTTTTACTATATAATAATTAAGTAATAACTGAAATTAAAACAAACATAATTAAAAACATTTGTGGACTATATAAACAAGCACATAAAACCAAATATTTCATTCTTAAGCATATAAAACACACAAGAAAGCAAATGAATACAAATCCATATACCTGTCCATAACTCTTTCCACTGATAATGTAACCGAACACGTCCTCTCTTTTTGATAACAAAGAATTCTGTGTATCACGCCGAGACACAAACTAAAAATAAAAAATATATTATTTCATTAATCCACAATTAACCGAGCTTTTCTTGTAAAATTTTCTTTCAAAAATGTAAATATATGTCTTTTGTATCTAGACTTTCACCATAATATATAAAGGACCATATACATAATATCACCATATGCATGATTAAATGATAAGGAACTAAGAATGGAAGCAGTAATCAATTTATAGAAGTACTCAATTTATCTGGTAGAAATTTTTAGTTTCACTAAAAAAATTTTCAAAACTATTATCAACACAGAAGCATTAAACAATTTCAGAATTGGTTATACATTTTTGATAGAAATTATATAGATTAATAAAAATTATCAAATATGGTACCTTCACATATTTAATGCATAGGTTAAATAAATGTTTATAAGTTTTTAAAAGGGAAAAAAAATTTCTCATTACTTTCTGTTGCTTAATAGATATAAACACAGAATTTTTTTAAAAAGAATTTTATGAAATACTTACTGATACAACTCAAATGGTAAACTTTTTGTCATATGACTTAATATAAACTCAACCATCAGATCTAACATAGGACAAGCTAGGGGCTGATATGAATTGCTGCGGTTATGCACAAACTTTTCTATGACGCATCGGCTTTGTATTAAAAAAAAAAATAACTGCATTTCAATATAATTTAAAAATATAATACAATAAATTTTTAACATTTAAGCACTGAATTTTAAGTAACATTCAAAAAATATACTTCATTCTCAAAAATTTATATCACAAATTTTAAATAATAGATAATATATAGACATAAATTGCTTTTCAAAATTAGTACTGAATCAGAGTATTGAATATGAAAACAGAAAATTAAAATAAAAAATTCACAAAAATAAAAGTTTTTATTAACTGAAATTTCATAAACCACAAGCAATCTAAATATTAATTAACTAATAAAACTTCGATTCAACAAAACTAGAGTTAACTTTTAAACTCTTTATATCAATGTAGAATTAATAAAAATCAATCAAATTAATTAATGAAAATTAAGATAACATTCAAGGCAATTTTTTACATAAATATAATTCTTCAATTTATTTCAGAGTAAAATGCATGTCTTTACCATTCTGTGTAGTTGTACATTGTAAACTAAATTGACATCATGAATTATAGAGTTAGCATATTGATCCTGTGAAAAAAAAAAAAGAATTTCTATAAGAAAACAATTTTAGAGGATGAATCATATTTTATTTAAATTATTTTATTTATTATTTTTTATTTAAATTATTTTATTTTACAAATTACAATAACAATAGATAATAGGAACTAGTATACTATTCATTAGTAAAGAATTTATAACTTTTCAATTTGTAGTCTATTTCAAATTGAGATTAATATAATTTAAAATGATTCCCAAACACTATAATATTACTTATAATAATAACTTATACAAAAATATTCCTTTTAAGGATTTTTAGTTATAGGAAAAGAAATACATTTTAATTAAAACATTATATTTAATGAATTTAGAAAATATTTCACAAAGAAACAAAAATTTTTTTTTTTTCCTAAATGATATTTAATTAATAAGAATTTTTTGAATGAATTCTTAAAGTCTCTTTTTTACTGAGCATGGATTTTCCTTATAACTGTACTAAGTTTACAAATTTGCAAATCATTTCAAAAATAACGAAATAATAAAATTTTACTTTGTTCAAATATTTTAGTTTTTAATAAAATTGATAAATAGGAAAAATTGAAAAGCAGTAATATTATTCTGAAGTTTGAAATAAATTATTTAATCAATATGCATTAAATATTTTTTTAAATCTTCAAAATATATATAATTGACTATTGAACAAAATTTATCTTTATTGGAATAATTTTAAGACAATTCAAAATTTTGCAAATTTTTCAAAAAGAATTTGGCAAGTAATATTAATTTCAAAAATTTGTTTAATGGTTAATAAAAATCAGCTTAATTAGCCAATTTTGGAAAAGTTAAATATGCGCTAGTAAACCCACTCTTCTATTTCACCCATTTTATAGTTTTTCTCCCTTGCACTTCCCCCCACAAAAATAATTTAATTACCTCATTTATAAAAAGAAATCCTGGAATAAATCTATGGGCAAAATAGTTTTTAAATTGATTACATGTCCTTGAGGTATATAAATTAAAAATATTTTTATATTACTTTACTTCAGTTATACAAGTGAGAATGATAAAACATAGCTTGCACGTATTAACATTAGATTCATCTAGAAAAATTTTTTTTTTCATAAATACAAAGATGAAAAAAAATAAAAAATGGAATTTAAACAAATTTTTGAAAATCAGTAATCATAGCCTTTAAATATAAATAAAAATTTATTCAAATTTCATTAAATTAGGAGAACTAATCCTTTTGTCAAATATGGTACCTTCACATAGAATTCTAAACCAGGCAAGATATTTTTTTTTAACTTGATTAAAGTCATTCTCAATACTGTAATAGCATATACATTATCAATAATAATAAACTTGTTTTAGAATTTAAAAAAAAAAATATTCTACCAATATTTTTTTTCTATAGTTACTTTAGTTTTATGGATTTTTCACATACATATCTTTTGAGAATATACGAGATACACTAGACATGATTATCATGATATTCCATATTTAGTTTTCGACCACTGTACTGAACTATGTAAACCCTACATTTTTAATAATTACTTTTACAACAATGAGTCTTTGCATGAAAACTAAAAAGAATTCAACAAATAATAAAATAATCATCATTATTTACAAAACTTTACTTAAATTTCATAAAAAATTATTGTCTATTTCACAAACATACATATAGGTATGTAGAAGACCAAATTGTATTCAACCATCCAAATTTTTATCAATTTCCTTATGACATTTATACTATACAGCTCATAGTAAAAAGACTAATAAACAATCTTGATGCAGATTTTCGATATCAATACTAATAACAGAACTTCCAACAAATCAATATTTTTGTCAAAAAGAAAGAATTCCATTTCAATGTTAATAGACTCATACCCTGAAAAAAATTTATCAGAATCAAAATACATTGCAACATTATCATTAATCAACATCTTAGAATAACTTCCATTTGCAACAACAATACTACTTTTAAACAACACAAAAATAATTTCAGAATATTCTAATAATTAAAACAGTAACCCACTATGGATTATTCGTCATTGACTTTTAATTTGTAATTTTTCAGTTCATAAAATCTACATATTATTGTTAAAGGCCACATGGGTACTGATTCCCCCGAATCCTCTATACTTTAAGACATTTTCTCACAGGCTCTGTAAGAAATTTTAAACCAGTAGATGAAAGGCGGAATAGAAACCAAAGACGAAATAGTAGACAAAATTAATATACCATGAGTTTTTAAGCACTTTAATATATTTCAATCAAGGAAAAATCAACTCATTAAATGATTTTTGGTCAAACATCTAAACCCTTTTATTTTTTGACTAGTTTTGATCTATAAAAATAATTAAAATTATTCGATGGTAAAATGATTAACTTCTCTAAGGTGGTACATATTCAGCTAATTTTCACTTGGGGCTATGAAGTAAATGTCAAAAATAGCAGAAGATTTACTATCCAAGATGCAGTTCAGACATTGCATAGTAGAAAACATGGAAAATTTTAAGATAAAATTGAAATCCTGAGAAACAAAAAGTAAAATAATAAAATAGCTTTCCCTAAAAATGAAACTCATTTAAAAACACAGAGTTTGATAAATATTTGAATATAGATACAGTATATCTTTGTCCGAATGCTTTATCAAACAATTAAGTTTTTATTGGTTTTCTCTTGCATTCAGGCAATTTTTAACTTATCAAATTTACAACATTAAAAACTTAGAAAACATTAATAGCTTTGTTGAATATATATTTTGTTAAAACTAATCCAAGAAGCCATTTCATTACTGATCATTACATTTCATTTTGTCATCAATTTCCTTTCTGGCTTTTTCCACATCATTAAATATCCATCAAGGCTTTTAATGGTTTCAAAATGTTTAATGTTACTTTTTCTATTAATTGAACCTATTTCTCAACAAATCACTTCTCTGGCTTTTAATCGAAAAACATGCGAGATATTGCATGGCGGCTTAAACGGCCAAAATAAATAAACAAATGTTTTAAAATTAAAATTATAAAAATAGAATGAAAAATAAGTTTAGATTAAAGTCTATTCACACAAATAAGAATAATGCTCACCCTAGCCTTTTGCAACAGTAAGTATACAGTAATTTATGTTGGGAAAAATAGAATGTTTTTATGTAATTGTTAATGTCCGCTGTTGGGAGGAAAAAAAAAAAAAACCCCCATTGCACATGAAATGGGTATTTTTTTTTTTTTTATTTTTAGAAAGAATATAAGAGTGACAAATTTAAAAATGTCTAGCATAAACTTGATCTAAATTATGTAGTGCCATTTTTATTTAAAGTGGGAAATATTTTCAGCAATTTTTAAAGTAATATGTAGTTTGATACCTATTGTTAAGAGTTATTTTATATTATTTAGATAATATTGTAATTTGATTTTTAGTTGGTACTTTTGCTCCACTAATTCTTATTTCTAAATTATTTCTTATTTTTTAATTGAATTTAAATTTTTGCATATTAAACTATTGTTTATGAAAGCATTTGTATTAACATTTCATTTGCTTCTTTTTGAATGTAAACTATGGATAGCTCAACAATTAAGAATATAAAATGCTACTTTAAAAAATCTGTATTTATTGATGCAAATTCTGCCTTAAAAAATAAGTGTGCAACACTATGTTAAAATTTGTAGAGAGCAAAGTCAATATAAATATATGAATTAATATAACAAAATTACATATTTTCACAAACCTTTGGTATTTAACATAATAATGGATGAAAACTCTAAAAATGTGACAAGCAAATTGGAAGGTGGAAGTTCAGTTTCAACTATAGCAACAGCTAAAAAAAAAGACATTTTTAAATACATTAAATTATCTAAACCTTAATAAATATTTTTGCAGATATATATGCAAATACAAAACTTAATCGTTTTGAAACAGAATTAATAATAATCTAAAGCACTAGGTTTCTGATCAAAGATAGCTACGCATGGCAAGATAATCTAACTGATGAGTATGCACATCATAAAAGCAACTATATGGCAAGAAAAATTTTGCTGTTTAAAAAGTATCTGATAATGCATTGCTTCTGTGATTTTGATCATCTCTTCAAAGACAAACAAACAAACAGTAAAAATTATACACAAACTTACGAGATCTGCAGATCAATGATTTCTAGACTGTACTGAAATGAAAACTGATATTTATGATAAACACCAGGCGAAAATTGAGAACAGAGCTGTGTCGCAACATGGCAATTGAGGTCAACAAACACCAAAATCCACAAAACCCGAACAGCACAATCAGTGTCAGATTATAGAATGCGTAGAACCATTGAAGTCTGGATTAAAGAGTACCTAGTGTACTTCTTTTTTATTTCGTGGTAAATGAGAGGTCCAGTCATGCATACATATAAATTAAGAAAGGGGTAATACAAAATGCTGGCTGAAGAGAAAAATAATTATTCATTGGATTCTTTTTAGAGTCAAGAAATTTTATTCCAATAGTACTATTATTCTGCAACCTTCAAATAACACTAATTATAGTTAATTATTGAAATCCTCAATCATGAACAGTTGGTAATTTCATATTTTTAACTTTCATATAATTTTATAACATCAATTTAAAAAATTGCAATTTTAGTATTGCATAATACTAAATAATATGAAGTTAGTATGAAATTTTTATTTTCAGTTGTGCTGTTTATGTTAGCTATAAATGCATAAACAAATTCATCTAATAATTTTTACAATGTAGTAATAACCCATGCATTTTCAAACCAAACTAATAAGCATATATACAAATATAACTTCATTTATGCAACCTAATGTATAAATTGGAACAACAAAAGTTAATGAGGTTTTTAAAAGTAATGACCTTATTGAAGAAATAACCAATTCATTCAAAAGAAACATTTAACTTCCTACAGTAAATTAATAACTAAGATTTCCTTTTGTACCATGATTTTTAATTCTTAATTACTGGCAAATAACACTTTTTAAAACACATTTATTAGACCAGATAAATATAATAATAAATTTACATTATACTTTTAATTGCTTTTCTTTATGCAACTTTAAACTATAAAAAGGAACAGAAGTAACCAGATAATAGCTGGAATTAATTCCCTGAATTAATATGATTTTCAAAATCTGCAACAGAAACTTTTCTAGATTAGTATCTCTAATTAACTTTTAACCTACAGGAGACTTTTGATAAGAGGACAAAAGAACTTACATAAATACTAAAAACGGTATTTTTATATTCTCAACTGCTAGCATAATTTATATCATATTATTAAAAATTAAAAATTCATTACAAATAAACAAGTTATTTATTGTATTGTCCTCAATTTAATAAGCATTCTTTATTACTCCAACAAACCTTACATTATTTGTACAATTTAATAATGATATACATATTTCAGTTTTAAAGAATGCTACAATAATAATGCACAGCATAAACGATATATATATATATATATCGTTTATGCTGTGTATCGTTTATATATATATATATATTCATATATATATATACACTCAAAGCCAAAACACTATGCCCACCTGTCAATAACGAGTTGGCTCACCTTTGGCGCGCAACACAGCTTCAACCCGCCTTGGCATGGATGCCACAAGTCCTTCGCTGGAGACAGATTATACCAGATGTTTAAGCAACGGTTATGCAAATCCGAGATATTGCGAATTGGTGGTCTTTGAACTCTGAGCTGCCGTCCCAGGGCACCCCAAATGTGTTCTATCGGATGGAGATCCGGTGAGTTAGACGGCCAGGACATTAACTGGAATTCAGCATCATGTTCCTGGAACCACTCCAACACAATTTTAGCCTTGTGACAAGGGCGTTGTCCTGTTGGAACATTCCATTTCCAGCTGGAAAAACAGAGGCCATGTAAGGGTGCAACTGGTCCGCAATGATGTTCAGATATCCTGTAGCATTCATGGTCTACTCTACCACAACCACGGGTCCCAGAGACGCCCAAGAGAACGTCTCCCAAAGCATAATACCGCCACCACCGGCCTGTGTATGACCTACCGTACATTGAGGGAGCAACTGTTCGCCTGGAAGACTGCGTATCCTGACACGGCCATCGGCGTGATGAATGACAAACCGTGATTCATCTGACCAGGCAACTCTCTCCCACTGATCCATAGACCAGTCACGATGTTCCGGGCCCAGCGCAGGCGCAGTTGGCGATGACGCTTGGTCAGCAAAGGCACACGAGTGGGACGTTTGCTGCGTAGCCCCATATCCAACAGTGTCCGCTGAACAGTGTGCTCCGATACTATTCTACTGGGCCCTGAATTGTATTGGGCTGTCAGCTGAGCCACTGTTTGGCTCTGGTTTTGTTTCACCATGCGAGACAGTCTCCGACGACCTTTTTCTCTGATAGCGTGTGGACGTCCAGCACCATGTCGTCTACTGCTGGTTTCACCTTCATTCATCCACTTTGCATAAGTACTAACAACTGTAGATTGCGAACAACCCACGAGTCGTGCAGTTTCGGAAACACTTGTTCCGAGCCATTACAATCTGCCCTCTATCAAAGTCGCTTAGATCCACAGCCTTTCCCATCACACACAGAAGTGAAAGAATGATTCTTCAGACTCTCCAGCAGCAGTTAAATACCACTTCCACCTGATCACGTGCCTTCCACGTCATCCAGGCGAGTTCGTTGCAAAATGTAGGGGTGGTCATAATGTTTTGGCTCTTGATTGTATATATATATATAATTACAAAAGTATTTTTTAAAAAAGCACAAAGCTTTTTTTAAACATGATAAACACTTGTAAATAATTACATTCTACTACAACATATTGAAAAATTATTTAAAACATTCGGTTTAGTAAAATTATATAAATAAAATTGATTGATTAGAATAAATTTTTTGATATTGCTTTTCTTTTTGAATTAATGACATTAATTATCTGGTTACAAAAATAAATATTTTTTTATTAATTCAAAATTTTTAAATACATACAAGAATGTTTAACATCAATAAGCTCAGAAGGGGATGGAGATGCAGAGGATCCAGAAGCATCTACCTGGCACTGAAATATAATTCAACAAATCAGCAAAACCAATGGAAGTAAATAAGTATAACATTAATAAAATTTTGACATAAGATACATAACATTAATAAAATTTATATAAAATAACTAAAATAATTTATAAAAATATTACAAATATGATGACAACACTTGCACTATTATACACAAATTTAATTTATTTTAAACATAGTGATGATAAGAGGAGGAATTAGATGAAATAAATATTTGCACCATGCAAGAAATTCATAATAGGAAAACTTGAAAAAGATTAACACTGGAGAACAAATTTTCTAATTATACTTAACTGTAACAACATTAGAATGGAAGAACTGAGAATAATTTCTTGATAATATATTTTCTCATTAATTCTGAGCACAGACAATTTCGATATTTAAAATATAGCATCCCTATTCCTTTATCAGTTGTTTTCTGATTACAAGAAAATTATAGCATATCAGGAATGCATATTTCTCTAAAAAAAATTAGCACTTGTGATGGACAAAATATTACTTTAACACAAATATGAAAGTTGAGAAAAGCAAAGTAAATAATATGAATGATACCAACAAGCTATAGCACAATCAAACAAAACAAAACATTGTTCACATAACTGTAGAATAAACTGATCAATATTCTATACTATAACTTCAGTCAATAAATAGAATGTGTTTTCTCAGTTACAAAGCTTCATATGTAAAATTTAATGCTATCTGAGAAATCGTGAAATTTTGGAAATACAGCCATTATTTTTAATATTTAAAAATTATAAATCATCTATAATATCATTGGAGAAATTAGAATGAAATCTTTAATTTAGATAATTTCCCTTTTATTTGTAACATAATAATAATTACATTGATGGCTAGTTGTACTGCAAAGCCAACCAGATAATTATGCACATGGCATCACTAGATTCTGATTTCTTCAACAACATTATATTCGTGGTACTCTAAGATAAGGGAGCTTGTTGCTTTTATCTTGAAAACTTATGTTGAATCCTTTACACACAACACAATATATATTGCATACAGAAACAACCTCTTTCTCATGTTTATGAGGTCACCATATTCTTTGAAGAGTTTTCCAATAACCATAAATATTGAACATACCATTATTCACCTACTAAAAATATCTTATCTGTCTCAATATTGCACAAAAATTTACACATTATAAACTAGAAAGTGAACTTCAGTAATATATGAAGGAAAATGGATGCTTTTTAATGGCATAAAGGTCAATATTAGAAAGCTGAGATAAGCAATTAGTAATATTTTACATAATTCTATTTATAACAACAAAACTAGTTTAATAAAATCAATTTAAAATTTATTTTACACAAATATATATTTAAAAACAACTTGATCAATGTTGTTTTCAAGAACAGCACTTTACATGTCATAAGATAAAAAATTAATTATATTATTCAATTAAAAACATGCAGGTCTGCAATCATCTCTCTTATACATGACTTATGATGATTCTGATGACAGTTTATTTAATATTTATTTCTTAAGTATTATTTCCTTTGTTCATTTTTGTACACTGGTGTGCAAAACTTAAGCAACAATGTAAAAATTTCAGATCACAAATAAAAGCACATACACACATGACAGACAAGTTTAAAAATGAGATAAATTATAAACTGGACAACGCGTTATAAAAAACGCCCAGAAGTACGGTTGCCATAAAATGAATAACAATCCAATTTATCAAGCTTGCTTGGCTGTAAAATCGAGATGCTTTAATCAAAAATTTCCCCTGATTTTTAGATATTTTTACGAATTTCCCTACTTTTCTGATTTCACAGTTCTGTTGCCACTCTGTGTTACCTACAAAAGAGTTGTACCTCCACCTGGACTCAATTGCCAGGATCCCCTTTTCTTAAACATGCAATCCGATTCAGAAACCGGACAATGCCAGTTAAACCAAATCAAATAAAAAAAAGTTAAGCAAGCATCACAAAATAAATACTGATGTAACAAAGTAAAGTACATGAAAAAGCAAATTAATAACCAAATTTATAAAACACATGGAGATAATGTTATCATAACAATATAATCAGAAACAAAACCAAGTCTGCAGAGTTGATAATCGAAAAGAATGGAATGAGAAAAAAAAAATAATAAATAAAATGAAGACAACAATTACTTTAAGTGAACAAACAAGATATTTATTTTAAAAAAAAACTAACGTTTTGAAGTGTTATATTTTTAATAACTATTAGGGTAATTCTACTCCATTCAAAAAGTTAAAGCTTTGTTAAACTTTTAAAATAAAAATATACAAACCATTTAACACTGAATAATATAATACTAACAAAATAAATATTTAAAGGCATAAAAAAAAAATACATCACAAAATACATAACTACATACTTACATGAGTAAGGGTTATAAGAAAATTCCTATTCAAGTGAACAACTTCATATAAAGCTAATAGAACGGCATTATTTGCCCTAAAATATGGATTTTTTTCAAAAACAATGACATAAAAACAAAAATAATAAAGCAATATATTAAAATATTCTAATAAACAATCAACAATACAAGAATTAAATGAAAACGTATTGAAAACTTTTAGCATTAATTTTCTTAATCAGAAAAGTATGAAAAGTAATATTCTTAAGAATAGGAAAAAACACACACACACACACACACACACACTAGTGCATTTAATCTGGTTTAAGAAAATAAAATTTATTAAGTCTTTTATATATATCAAAGAGATAAGTTCCTTTTTTTCATTTATGTGAATAATGAATCAATAGGTTGCTTATTTAGTATTGCATAAATATTAAGAGATACAATTTACATATATTCTAAAATACTATTCTAGATTTTACGAAATTATTTAATTACTGAATATTGATTTTACTAAATTATTAATTATTTTGTTTTTACTAAAGTAATTTTAAATAGTAAAAACTATATAGTTATCATGGAAGTTATATTTACTTAGAGGTCAGTAAAGAACATACTTTTTCCCCCATTAAATTCCAAAAAGAATTAATAAAACCAATGAGAAATATTAATAAAAAAATAATATATTTGCAAGCTATTGATTACAATATCCCAAGGACAGCTTTATCAAGCAATATGTATATATATAGGAGGCTATAAAGCTATTTCTGCTTGCTAGATGACTGAATACAAGTGAAAGGTATATCTAGTGATATATTCTAATAATATGGGCCTGAATAGCCGAGTGGCTAGAGCTCTGGTGCTCGGTACCACAGTTTTCAGGTTCGAGTCCCGGTGGTGCCATGGATGTTTGTAGTGGTTCGGAATCCACTTTAAACCGTAGGTCCCGGTCTAATATGTTACTCTGCATCCGTGGCATATCTTCAAGTTACATGCGCACCTGGGTATTCAAAGTGAGTAATGTCTGCGCAGCGCTTGCCTTAAGGCATCCAAGACAGCTGTCTAAGTGTTTGCCAGCTGCATTAGAAAAAAAAAATTCTAATAATATGGAGTAATCAAAATCTTCCGTTTATAGTTAGTAAAATATAGAATTGAAGAAACACGAGTTGTCAGTGTAACCTGTTTTATATTGCAAAAATCGAGTCATGTGATAAAACCTCAGACTGTTTATATTAATATGGTCATTAGACGAGCTATTAGGTAATAACCAATGTTAATAATTTATCTAACTAGGTAGATTTATTGCCAAATATAAACCTATCTGTGTCATATCTGCCTAGGATGATTTATTGCCCACTGCAAGATTTACAGTTAATTAGCAGCACAGGAAAGGGGAATGTTATAAAAATCAAAGGAGTGATTTACTATTCCTTGGAAGAAATGTGAGAAAATTCCCGCAGTGGGAAGGAATCTACAAAAATTGTTAACTATGGCAACTTTTTTTTTATTAACAATGAGTTTGAAAATTACAGATTAAAAATGCACTAGAATAAAAAGTTTCTGGAACGCCATTAAAAAGAAAAAAAAATATATTAATAAAACAACTGAAAGAGAATCGAGAAGGAATGAAACACAAGCACAGATATCAAAAGGACGAACAGTAAGAATTACATTGGCAGATAAAAAAAAAAAAAAAAAAAAAGAAGAGATTTATTTATATATATACAATAACAAGGTGTGAAACATATTTAGGAAATCAGTAATACCTCAAAAAATTAATTTTAACACACTTATACATAAAAGGAGATATAAGAGAGCATTTTACCTGATGCTATGCTTATCAGATTCTCTTTCTTCTGACACAAACATATTTTCAATCTAAGGAGAAAGAAAGAAAAATAAATAAATAAAAAGTTGAATAAATTAAACTAGTAAGATTGAATTTCAAATAACTTATAATTAAAATACTCGAACAGAAAATTTGACAATTTAGACAGGTTTTTTTTTATGTAATTAAAAAAAATTGGTGTTAAATAATAGAAAATTTAATATAAAAGTTACTGAAATAATTTATATAACATTGAAGTTAAAAAGTACAGGATCAATTAGATACAAAAGGAAGAGTTACCTTAATTTATGATAGAAAAAGAAGTGAAAAACTAAATAAACACAAAAAAATGTGTTATTTTTTAAGATTAACTATGATTCTAACTAATATTTATGTATTGAAGTGTGACATCATAATTTGCATAATTGCTTAAACATGTCAAATATTTTGAAAGCAATAAATTAACCAATTTATAAAGAAACTTAGTAATTTGCAGAATTTTCACTAATAGATGATCTAAATACAGTTCCTGTAAATTTTTATTAAAACTGTTGATGTTTTCCTAGTTAACAGTTTCAAAATGTTTTACCTTAATTTTAAAATCTAACAAACCTCAAAGCGAACAAATATTTTCAATAATATATGACAGCATAAAAATGTCGAATACAATTTCATCTTAAGTCTGAAGAACTGCTAAGATTAATGTAACATGCTTATTTAATACCAATAACAAATAAATATCTCAAATTGTTTAAAATATACAAGTACTTAAATGTCAGGATAATGACGGATAACTGCATATATTTTAAGGTTTGCTATTTTACAGCAAAAAAAAATGCTACTAATATATATAGTATGCTTAACATTTTAATTCTCAAAAATCAACAAAGTAAAGATAACTTATTTTTCTTTTGATAATTATTTACTTCACATAACAATAACTAATATTTGTTCTATATTAATGCTATAATAATTTTTCACTTGTTTCAAATAAGGCATCATAAAAATACTTACAAATGTGGTAAGTGACGAAAAAAAATTGTAATGAGGTTCTAATTCTTCTTCACAAAACTTTCTGAAAGCATAATAATTAAGTTAGTTATTCTCCAGGTACAAGACAAAAATAAAATGAATAGCTAAATTATTAGATATACTAATATTATATTATGTAAAATGACAAATTCATTCTCAGATTGTGTGAAATCAACTATGTATAGAAAATTATAGTATAATTTTTAGAACATTCTTAGTCTTTCTGAAAATGTTTATTGCATTTTTCTAAACAAATAATACTAATAATATTAATTTAGATCTTCAGTGATTTTTTTAAATATGATAAAAAATGCTTATGCTTGATGTTTTTTTAACATCAATTTAATTAAATTTTCAATCATTATTCTTGATTTTCTTAATGCATTATTTTACAAATTTTTTTATTCTATGAAAATGCTCCAATTATACCTATAAACACATTTTTTCTCACTAAATTAACATTTAGAAAAATTCCAATGTTTTCATTTTTTACTCAACATTAATAATTCTCATTTATTATTTTCTTCAAACCTAGAAGAAATTTAAGCTTAAAATTTAAATGAAAATTTCTTACCAAAGTTCATTTAATAAAATTCTGCAAGATCGATAGTAACATTTCTCTATTTTCAACATTCACCATGAAGCATAATTTATTTTAAACACTTAGAATGCACAAAATTTGTAAATAAGGAAATTATTTGCACAGTTAGTGAAATAGTTTTTTTATGTGATTTGTTACGTATGGAACAGCTTTTGTATATTATTGTTTCAAAATACTAACATGTTTGCAGAACCAAAATTTTACAATAAATATGCATATCCCTGTTTATTAATGGAGCATGCTAACGAACCTCTAGGATATAGGACTTTGTGGAAAATGGCACAAATAAGAAATATGTTAAAACCCACACTATTTGTGAGGGCAGCAGAATTTGAAGTAGCAAATGAGGATTTTCTGCAGCCAAATCCAACAATTCTGATTTATTAACTTCTTTATTTAAAAGAACTTGCACATGCCCTCTAATAAGAATTTACAACAAATCAGGATTTATGGATGACAGGTCAATAATTCAATAATTTTTTTACATTTACTACTTTTTTAGATATAATTAATATTGATTTTAGAACTTTTAATCATATTTTGATTCCGAGTTCATCATTTTCTATGTAATCTAACTAGTTCAGTACAAATATCATACATTGTAATTTCACACCCATGAACATTGAATTTTATCAGTTTGATTTTAAGTCATGCTACTATTTTTGCCATACTTAACAGAATAAAGAAAAAGAAATTTTAACAAAATACCTTGTACAAAAAACGAGCTATTAATTTATTGTCTATTTTTCGCAAAACGTAATTCTTAAACTTTTTGATATTAAAAATGAATTAAACACGTAACATTTTAATAAAAACCAGAAAACATTTATGAAATTTGCAAAGTATGTTATAACAAGAATAATGTCTTAATAATAATGAATTTTTAGTACCTATTAAAATCAGACAGAGACTGGGAAACAACTTGCCCAAATCCCTAAAATAAGAAATGGCAAAATATATTACAATAAAAAATCGATAGGCAAACTATATAGATATCATTTATAAAAACTAGCTTTTGAACAGGCACTAACATAAATCTATGCAATAATGTGTTATGTATTCATATATCAATTGCCAAGATCAATACTTAAGTCAACAGTAAAATTTAATACATTTAACATACAATATACAGTATTTATGATTAATATTTCATAAGTAATAGTTAATTTTTCTCTTTAACAAACTACAAAATCATTTCAATGATATCACATTTATGATTTTAAGTTTTGATGGTCTGCCAACCTCCACTTTTGTATAGTTCGACCATGAAATTGTGTGGAAAATTGGCAAGTTGGAGGATTTACACAGAAGAAAGGAAATTTTTAAGGGACTTTAATTACATTCAAATTGAATTGAATTTACTTTTAATCTCTAATAATACAAAATTTCAATTACATGATATCAGAAGAAAAATTATACAAAAAAATTCCGCAATAGCTATTAAGCATTTTATCTTGAAAACTGCCTTGTACCGTATCTCAAAGACACTTCTTACAAGTAACCAATTCTCTGCTTCTATGTTTAAAACAATTTTACCTTTCCATACAATTAATGCGTGAACTATAATTACATCATCCACTACAAGCATAACATGTCTTCATTCATTTCCAGTCTGGATTGTGAATTAATCTGGAAATTAAAACTTTGGCATAGGATAATTCATAGTTCAGATCTATTTGTGTTATCTTTATCCAAACTTTTCAAAGAATTAAGCCCCTAGAAGGATTGTTTGTTGTGGACTTATAGTACTGATAACATAATTTTACTAGTAATTTTTTATTTTTCAGGTGGAAAAAACTCCCCAAAATTTTAAACTGAGTTGCTACGTAGTTAAGGAAGACTATCATTATGCATGAACACACAATTCTTTATAAAACTATTGTGTGTACGATTTTTGTATAAACAGTGGCATCCCCTAATACTTATTTTAGAAGCTTTTTCTCTATGTTCTCATTAAAATATCCTGAAAATTTGGCAAATTTTAGCACATCTTTTTCTACAGAAAGCTCAAAACAGATATACTTTAATTATAAAACACTCCGTATAACTGTTTACCCTATAATAACTTTAGAAAATCATTATAAAAACCGATATTAAACCAAATAGGTAAATAATATATTATACATCATTTATAAAAAAAAATATAAAAGAACATATCCTTATCTTCTCAAATTTTATATTACTTTACATTGTAATTAAAAATTACAATAAGACAATAACATGGATAAGTGAAATGCTTTTATATTATTTTACAAATCTTATAATAAAAAAAAAAATTAAAATCCAATAATGGATCAAACAGATTTTAAATAATTAAACAGAAACAGAATAATTTAATGAAATTGAAGACTTATTCTCCTTACCTTTTTTTCCCCTTCTTTAATAAGGCTTAAAAATTATGTTTATACATAATATAACTTAGTTAATATTAGAAAATAAAACAATAATTGTGATTTTAATATTTTTAGGTAGCAAATTCATTCTTAATTCTTCAGGGAATACTCACATTAAGGGACATTTCATTGTCAATGATTGAGAGTTTTACGATATATGGATTTGCTGCCTGTAAGTAAACATATATAAATGAGGAATCAAATTCTGAGGTTTATTAAAAAAGCGATAATGTGAAAAATTCTTCAAATTCATAAAACAACTTTTAACATTTATTAGAAAAATATTAAATATGAATTATGTTTTAAAACTACAAACAATAGAAAGTTTATTATAAATAAGTAATATTTATAAAACTTAATTATATGCAAAATTTTTTATAACTTGTGAACTTTACCTCATGTTTTTCGATAATTGATAAGAATAGTTAACAGCAGTACTGCATCATAGCCATGATATTGCCTTGAATTTGTATCATTTAGCAGCTGAAATGCAAAGATAAAAAAAAAAAAAATGAATACACAAACATTCATATATGAGTGTGCATATATATATTAAAGTATCCCCTTTTTTTTTACATTGAATATAATAGGAGGGGAAAAAAGTGTGCATAATTGAATACTTTAACAAAACTCTATCCAAATGTGTAAAATAACAACAGACTACTTCAGCATGGCTTTCAAAACTGTTTGAACAATTACAAATTTCAAAGAAATATTAATCTATCCATTATTAAAAATTAATAATTCAAATTTTTTAAGAATATCTATAACTTATTATTAACAAAAGAATATTATATATTTTAAGAAAATTTTTAAAAAATGTTTTTTTTTTTTTTTTTTAAATCAATAATTAGAAAACAGATTACCTCACAGAAATCTTCATACACTTGAGAAAATCTTTACATATTATTAAAAATTGTAATATTTTAGTCAATTAGTAGGATATCTGTAGAATCGACAACAGCTTTTAAACATCTGGCTACAGATTTTATTTCTTTTTTTTAATTTCTGCATCAATGACCCTCCTTACTTCAATCATTACTGCTTTTAGTTTAATTTTCTTTTAATGTTGTGTATTTAGTCTAACCTACAGTTATTTTCATATGGGTTCTATTTGGCCAAATCTCTAGATTTAAACTAGAGATTTTGACCATTATATATTTGCAAATGCTGAAAGCCATTTCTTAGAAATCTTATCTTGAAAAACAAAAAGTAGTATACAATACCAAAATTTTAGGCTGATAGTTTTAAATTGTTTTTAAAAATATTTAAAGAAAGAGCTTGATTTATTATGCCATCAATAAACACTAAATTATCAAGTCCTGATGCTGACATGCACCTCCACTGCTATGCTTTATTCTTTCCACTAAGTTCTTGGGAATAAGTTCATCGTTTTTTTCTTCTCCATACAATTACTTGTGCATTGGCATCAAAAATTACAAATCTGCTTTCAAATTTTTTTTTTTTTAAATGTAGTTTTACTTGGACAAACTTGGAGATATGAATAACATTGGACATTGTATTTGAATTCAATTCCACTCTACATCGTTTTCTTTACAAATTAGAAAAATGCGTGAACACTTATGGGAACAACTACTGTATGTACATATAGACTCATTTCTATGAAAACTACAACACCATGAAGGATTCATGGGAATGAAACTAAGGGAAATGAAAAGGATATGATATGATAATGATTAGAAATTTAAATTAATGAACAAATCAATAAGTTAAACAGCATACCCTGAATAACGCTGCTAGACGTATAAATAAAGAACTGCAGAGAAAAGTTATTTGCATAATCAATATACTTAGTAGATAAAATAACAATAAGTTTGGCAGGTAGTTCGATTATTAAGATATTGCACTATCCATAATCCTAAAAAAGCAATGTACATGAGTCTTAAAAGAACTGGATAAATTGCAAAATAATAATGCAGCATCAAATGCGACACCCACAAGAGATAACAGGTACATCATTTGAATGCAACTTCAGTTTGCATAATGTTGGAGTACTGCTGCAGCGATGCCATATTGGCTTCCACAATTAATTGGCATTTGCTAGTACAATAGATAGTATGCCTGTATTCCATAATGCAAGTTTTCCGAAGCAATTCTATAACCTTCAGCTACAATAGGCTCATCAATACAGTAGATAGCATGGTTAATCATCTTTTTCAGTAAGACCAGCTTCGATTAAGCTGTAATAATTGGTGGTGAGATGAGATACATATTATAAAGGTGAATGCTATCTTGCAGAATTCATTATTCATTGCCATACTCAATGAACCCCAAGCATAGTGTCCTAAGATGCTAATTAATGTCATAAGTGATTAAAACTGTGCAAATTGCAGATACTTTTAATAACTACAGCTACATTGGGGAGTTTTGGAATCAAAATCATTCCCTTCTTTCAAGGCATTCAAGAGAATAATTTAACAAAATAATGATTGCCACATGCTGTTAGAAGTTAGCTTTTCCTCTGAATGACAGATATCAGCCATTCATTCGACTGCCTAATTACCAATATGTCCCAAATTAAATACGAGTAGGATTTCAGAAGTTAACAACTTATGTGTGACATTATATAACAGTACATAATATAACTGAACTATGATTAAAGATAGCAATATTCTAGAGTTCTATTTCTAAGGTAAACATAGAAAATCTGTTTCTTGCAATTCCACAACATGTAAAAGTTCGGGCAGAACAGAAAGGCTTTTCAAATACTTATTTAAGAGTCATATTGTTTTCTATTTTCTAAGTAAATTTAAACATTTCTTACTATAACTATAAGTTGCATATGGAATAAATTTTTCCATTTTTCTGCTGATGATTCTTTTATGGTGTTACAATTTTCACAAAACTGTACAACAAATACTATGTTAATAATTATTTTTCTGCAAGAAATAAATTTTAAAAAGTTTAATTCATAATTAATTATAATATATTTTCTTTTAATCAAAAAATTATATTCATATCTGAAAGAATTAAAAATTGTTTTCTTCAGCAATGCATAAAACAAAACATTAAATTATAAATAAATTACTTTAAAGTTTAACTTAAAGCAGTAAATGAAATTAATACTTGTATGATAGCTTCAAAAGCACTGTTCATCATAAGATACTCCAATAAGGTATTTTGACTCACATTTTCAGTTGCCTAAACATGAACAAAATTTTTTTTTTTTTTTACAATAAAGTAATATAAAGAAAGATAAGCCAGTATGGATAATCAAATATCAAAACACATCATGCCCCTTATTTTGTTATTATTCAAGATATTTTACAACTGAATAGAAAGAAATTTAAAAAAAACAAAATGCAACATACTTAAAATTAGGAAAATTAAAAAAAAAAATTATGTAAAATATAGGAAAGAAAAATTATATTAAACAATGAAAATACAACTTAATGTTTCCTCATATATACAAATCTAATAATACATCAAAATGCAATCAATAACAAATAAATGGATCAATAATGAACAGTAGCATATAAATTCTAGTTTTTAAAATTAAACTTTCAAACCTTCTCTTTTTATAACAAATATATTGAAATTAACTTACATTAATTCATTTAAAAATATTTTGGATAACGACCTATACAACTAATTTTTCCTGTGAAGAAATACATTTTATATACATCTTCAAATGAAGAAGAAATGAATGAAAAAATGTTTAAGTTATAATTGACAAAAAAAGTTTTGATACATTTCAAAAAAATTTAACAATTTTTTTCATATAAGAATTGAAATAAAATTTAAGATGGTTTTATGGAAAATACAAGCATAGAGAAAAGAAAATTATTACAATTTCTGGGATGGTAGAAAGCAATTCTAGTGCAAAAGCTATTGTTCAGTCATTGGGTGTTAATATATAACAGGGGACAGACCATTCAATATGTTCCTCACATCACCCCTATTACATGCTTAGTCCAATTGAATAGATTTTTCCTCTTTGTGACTTTCAACCTAACATCCTCTTATCACAATGTTTTGACATGTGCATCCTGTAAAAATTCCATTACATACTTCAAGAATGGTCTGTGTGACCTCACCACCCTTTCAGTGTTACAATTTTTGGCAGTAGTACATTGACTCTGAAGTTAAGGCTGAAGAGATGCATTAATCCATTTGATCTGTGCTATGCAGAAGAGCTGCAAAAGATTTTAGATGAAATTGGAAGTAATTTTAGAGAAGATGACTGGGAAGAAGATTTTGTCTATGAAATTTCCCACTGAACAGAGTATAAAATTTCTTCAAATGATAATGATTTCTCTGACTCAAACAACTATAACATTTTATAACAGAGTTACAGATAGTGGTGGGGATGCAATAGATGAAAAATGATCTGTTCATTCATGCAGCAGAAGAACAATGTGCTGGTCTATGGTTTTTTCTACCAGTTTAGTAGATGTGAGCATAATAAAAACATATATTTTGCATCAAGGTTATTCCCAAAATCTGTTATGACCAGGATGGTGTTTTTTAAAGGATTAGCAACAGATATATTCCTACCACTACTAAATCCAGAATTTAACCTGATGATAAAATGGATAATTGGAAAAGAAGCAGAGTCTCAAAATGTGGAGCAGTGCACAGAAGAAATGAATTTAAAATAAAGGAAAACATGTAATTTGTGCCTTCCATGTAAGAAAAGAAAGATAGCATATTTATGATTATCTTGCCAAAATCCTGTTTGTTTAGAATGCATGCAAAATCATTCAATGAATGTCCTGAAGAAGGCGAGGATTTAACTGTATGCTTCCAGGAAATCTGTGAGAAAGTATCAAAATTTATCTGTATTGGGCTATATTGAATTTTCTCCTATTGAAATTTGTTTTACATATTAATTAAATAAATCACAATAATTGCAGTCAAAATATATTTTACTATGTTTGCAGTGAGTTTTCAAAAAAGAACAAAAATTGCGAGAAAGGTGTGTTTTACGTATATATTAGGATAAACCTTGGAGACCAAGAAGTCTTGGGTGCCACATAAGGCATGATATGTTTGTTTGAAATAAAGAAAGGAATTAAACATGTGAGCAAAATCATTAAAAATGCAAGTTTGGTTGGACACTTAAAAATATTACAGTAACTACTGCACAAAAATTGGGGCTCATGAAGAAATCTTAAAAACTAAGCCTTGTTTTCAGTACACACACACACAAACTGACAGATACAAAGCTGAAAAAGTGTTTTTGTTGGTTCTAGCCTAAAAAATTGAAGCAAGACCATAACTTTGAAACTGTAATGAGCTCAGAAAAAAAAAGTGCATTTAAATAAGTTCTTTTAAGTTACTTGGAAACCTTAGTGACAAAAATATAATTAAAATCACGTTAAGAAAATTTGAAGAATCTGGGGATAATACGAGTCTGAAGGCTTAATTAAATTTGAATTTTTTTCCCTTAAAATCTTAGTAAATAACAAGGTGAGTATTTCCATATTATAATCAAAAAGCAATATTAAGGTAATTGGGATATAAATACGATGGGAGATTATTGGTCCCTCGACTGAGAAACTCCAGAAAGATAGCATAAGACAAAGAGCTACACCAGAACTTTTACCAACAAACGGTTAAGAAAATACAAAACTTTGGATTACTATGAAGTAAGATAATATTTTTCTCAGCTTTCCTCATCATAAAGTTAAATAATAATAATAATAAAAATGAATTGTAAGTAGATTTTTACTATCATTTGATACACCTTTCAATTAATACAGTAGATTTAATCATTATAATAATCATAACATTAATGCAGTTTTTAGAAAATAGTCAGTGATATTAGAAAAGTGATTGCATAATTGAATAGAACATCTTAAAAAAACATAAACACCTTAAATTATGAAAAAGTTTTCAAAAATATTTTTTAATCGGCATGTGTCCTGGAAGGAAAAGAAATTTAAAGGCTTTTTAACATATAATATGCAAGAAATTACAGTACTTATAATATTTTTTTATAAGAATAAATCCTCAACTTCAATTTATATTGTTCACATTAATGTTTTTTTCTCTTAAAATTAGATTGACAAGAAGAAGAAAAAAAAAAAAAAAATACTTACAGTTACTAAAATTAATAAAAATTTTAAAACTAAGCATTTCAGGCTTGGTGGATATTCATGAGAGAGAATATGTGATAACTGTTCAATCAAAGTCTAAAAAGAAAATTTAATAATAAAAGATCTTGTGATATATATATATAATTAAAACAGATTTTAAACGAAATACAGTTGTTTTGAAACGATACAAAATTAGAGAGATAATGCAGTAGAAATATAAAAAAGTAATACAAACTAAATTCTTGCAAAATTACCTTATTAAAAATTTTATGAAAATAATTTAATTAATAAACCAGCAATTTACATTGAAAGGCAAAAAGGATTGTAATGACTCTTGAGAATAACAAAGTTTTCGACATCCTAAATTGACTAGCCATTAGTAAAATACAATGAAATCTTTTTAAAATAAACATTTTTTCTAATGAACATATTGTTACCACTTTAAATTTTAAAACAAATTAGTATAATAAATAAAAACAATTAATTGTGGAAAAAAATGATAAATTTATTTCATTTTATATTAAAAAAAATTGATGTAGGCACTTACAGCAAAGATACATTTAAAATGAATTACTAATATTTAAGAACAAAATTTACATATTTTTTCTTATCTTGTTAAAAAAGAAATTCAGATAATTTTATGTTAATCAAGGGCAAGAATTTTATATTCCACTTTTATAGTAATTATTTATAAAATACATTTTTCATCTTTAATAATAACAATTAAGAAGTTTTCACTTAATAAACTCATAAAATTAATAGCAGACTATAAACATTTCCAAATTATATGTATATATATACAATAAATAAAATAATAATTGAAAAATATACCACCTGCATAAGATGCTCAGCTGAGCTGAATCCAATTAAAAGATTGATTACATCAAAACCATAGTCAACATGGGTTTTACCATAAACACCATGAACAAGAGCACATAAGGTCTAAAAAGAACAAAAACTATTTCATAAAAAAAATAAGAAAATGTTGTCTTGATACAACTCACTCAAGAATTAATTAGATTTATGCTTGAATACAATTTTTAATCTTAGTAAGTAATAATATATCACTGCACTGAAATAAATAACTTTTCAAAAATAGTGAAATGAGCATAACACCAAAAAGAGCAAAATTATAAACATATTTATATATAAAAGAATTACATAAATTAAAATATACCAGGGGAGAAAGCTTATCAATTGTAAAATTGAACATAAATATAGAAAAATACTGTGGATCTAGCATTAACAAAAGTCACATAAATCTCAGATTACCTCAATTTTAATACCCTGGGACAAGACTAATTGACTATTAAACTTTTGCTGCTTGATTTCCAAACAAAGAGCTAAAATTTTATGCAAAAAATTATTAAAGGCATGAAGAAAATTAATAGTAAATAGACGATTTCAAATTAGCATTTTCAATGTCCACTGATAGTATAAGTGATTATATAGTAGCATGAACTATTTCCATTGATATATTTAATAGCCTTTTCTAGGCTCCTTTTCATATTTTTAGTGATTGATCATAGCAAGTTCTGCCTTTTAAATATGTACACAATTAAAAATTACAAGGATTCAGAATAGGAGGTTGAGGTGGCAAGATACTCAAAACGCTCATCTAGAGATAAACTTCTGTTAATGAGAAATACTAGCATAATGATGAATGAAAGATGTCTACAAATTCAGCATGAAACAAGCAGCACGAAGTAATCTTTTACCACACAATAGGCAATACTTGTTGATGAAACAAATCATGACCATAATACAAAATTTCTATACCATTTTTTTTTTAATAAAATTGACCAATATTGAAGTTAACCATAAAACCCACTGGTGCGGAACAGTACAAATTATTCATCAGAATTTTAACAAATTTTCAGGATATCCAAATGAAAAAAAGGTACTGCAAGAATAATTTTAGATATTTTCACTAGAGGGATTTATGCCGAATTTTGTCATAGTATTAAATTTTGAAATCATTCTACAACATATGATGGCAGCATCTCTTAAAACTCATTTAATGAACTTAATTTGTAATAATTTTTTTCAAAGGGCGTTAATGTTTGTAGAATCACAAAAGCCCAGGACCCACCTGCTGTTACTAACTACATGACTTTCTAAAAATTACTCATTTTTTAAAATAAAACTTCATATGCAATGGCCCTTTTTTTACCATAACTCAACAATAATTCAAAATACAGAGAAATATTTAAAATCTGCCCAAGAAAAACATTTTGTAAGTATCCCTAATCCTTCCCTTAACTTCAATGGTTACTTGTCACCATCTCTCCATACTCAACACCAGAATTATCCAACAGTTGTTGCTGTAAAAAAAGGTCATTCCTCTATGAGCATCTGCTTAGGTTGTTGGGGTTCTCTGGTAGTTATTGTGCCAAAACATCTTTCCCCATGCAATTCATACATATTCTATAGGATTTAAATCACGGGAGTGTGTTGACCAATCCATTCCAGTGATATCTTCCTTTCTAGAAGCTCCTCAACAGAGCAGATCAAAGGTTGCTTGCATTATTGTCCATAAAAACAAAGGCTACACCAATGGCAACTCAAAATAAATATACCAAAGGAAGATCACTTGTTGACAATAGCCATCTCCAATAATAATATCTTCGAACGAAAATTGGGAATTCAGTCTGTTTTTCCATCATAATGCCTCCCCACACATACAGACCAGGACCATCATAATAGTATCTTTCCCTGATACAAGGTTTAGAAATATAAATTGAACATTTTGCAATATACATTGATCTAAATTTTTAATATAAACACACATTCAAATTTTTAAAACAATAACACAACCTGAAGAATGCTAACACAGTAAAATGCATGTAATATTGATTAAGAATCACAGAGAAAAACAATTTGGATATAATTATTCCAATTTATAATTTTCAATGTTTCTTAAAGTCTTCTTTAACTATAAAAAATGTACCTGCAAGGCATTCATGCTACGTATCTGATTTCCATCTTTTAGAATTCTAACACATTGATAAAATAAATTATTAATCGTCTCCTGAAATTAAATAAACTATTTCAGTATGATTTATATAATAGAGATAATTATATAGACTCATCAAAATTAGTACAATTTAACAATATCCATTATAAATGAAATAACAATGGCATATAATGATATTTAAAAAAAAAAAAAAAATAAACATATTAGTTACAAATTAAATGCTCAGCATTTTTTTTTTTTTAATGTTGTAAAATATATATTGATAGCAATTATTCATGAGAATGAAATTGAAATTTATCTGTATTGATTATACAAACCAAATAAAACCTTTTACTATAAATTTATTTTCTTTATTTTAATAGTACCTCAAAGCACATTTCAGCTTATGATAAGTAAAACAATAAAGTTTATTAAACAAAAAACATACCAGAGTCTCTATCTGAAAATATATTTAAGTTTTTCTAAAAGATTCTACGCTTTTTAATCAAAAGGAACATTTGACAAATTGAATAAATCATTTTTGGGTTCATGCATCATTTTTGAAATTATTGCTGAGTTACGTACTTTGTAGAACTACGCGACAATACATTTTGGAAATATGTGCCACAACAGAAGTTCTTTCAGAGCCTTTTGAAGATAATTGACTAATAATTTTCATTATAAAATATTGATGTGAATTTCACAAATAAGATGAGTCAAAATAAAACTGCTTTTAGGTCATTATATTTTGTAGTTTTTTTGCTAGTTCTGGAATTAGCAGTATGTATTTACTTTTTAACAATAACAAGGATCAATAAATTATGCTCCTTGATAAACATCATGAATAAAAATTCAACATCTATACAATATAACCAGATATCTCATTCCACTTCTCAAATACCGTTTTCTTTTTAATGTACTATTTATTTTTCAAAAATACATATAATTATATAATAAACTGAAAAATTCGTATAAATCAGCAGCCATGAATGAGTGAATAATAATTAAGAAATATTTTTTTCTAAGCTTCTAAGTGAAATATTTAAAATGAATAAGCGAAAGATCCAACATATCTGAATTTCAATCTTAACTTTTAATTCATAATAGTGACACTGCATATAAACTAGTAATACATATACAAAAGTAAAGAGAATGTGAAAAGTTGCACTGCTGATCAACCAAACAAAAAGTATTAATGATACGAGCTACTGTTGTAAATATGTGGATGAGTAAGCTTCTATTTCAATCATAGCCATAGTTTCTATCAACAAAAGATAAGCAGATGAAATCATCCATAATTAGAACAAATGCTTATAAAACTAGAAAATATTTAGCAGATAAACTAGATACTTCAATGTGAAGTATACTTCAAGGGATACTGCATCCTATATCCATATTTGCAGTATTTAAATAAGTTATTATTGGCAGATCAACTATAAAAGCTACACGAAGTTACACCAAAAATTGAGAATGTGTAGCTAGTTAATATGTTTCAGACAAATGTAGTTCTTTTTCATGCAATATGGAGAAGAATCTATTTAAATAGCATTGGCATTAACAAAGCATACAGTGTTATTTTTCACACATATATTATGAAAAGTCTGCAGTATTACATAATACAAAGTCCAAAAAATAATTTGAATTAAAATTATAATACTTAATCATTACTGAAATAATACTGGTTCCTTCATTTAATTATTCTCTTAACATTTTCTCTTTTTTTAAATAAATTTAAAGAAAAATAAACAAAAATGAATTTCCTTTAACCTTTCAGATTAACATTAGTAAAAAAATTTGAAGATAAAGAATAATTAAATTTTCATTTTTAGCATATTTGACAAATTTAGCATTACCTGTGCTTTATAAATATGAAGCATACTCTTATACCCGATTTTTATATTGTTATTTACCAATTTTTGTAAACTTTTTTACAATCGAATGAATAAAGTTTTTGATTTTTAGCTGCAATTCACTCATTAAATGAATTCAATTCTACCAGGTTGAGTAGTGGAATTTTTGTATTTCAACAAACCTAGATTTTTCTACTTTTTTTTTATCAATGTCTACTATATTTACTTACTAATCAGTGTTGAACAACTAACCTCTTCTTATTGAGCTAATTTTTGAAGGTAGATTTCCATTTATTCTTATATATTGCAATAGATTTCATATGGCAACATGGCTTAAGATTCCAACTTTATTTACATCTAAAGCTAACATCCATGCAAATATGTGAATTAATTGTCTTTAAAAGACATTTATTCATTCAGGATTTCAAAGGCATGAAATAATGAATTTATTATTAAAGCAATTTTAAGTTGGCACTAAAAAACTTTTGTATACATATATGTATTAGAAATATTTAAATTTAAATATTTTTTCATATTCAGTGAACAAACTATGAATGACAGTTGAACTATTTATACATCAATATACATATAAAAATGGATGTTTTTATACATAGTATTTCAATGTAATTTAAAGACTTAAACATTCTAATTTTTTTCTCTAAAGTTAATATTCTTTAACCTTGTGTACAGCCATATAAATAATTAATATTAATTAAACAAAACCATTTTCTGTTTTTGCATGTTTGTCTGGTAGTACCTGGTGACAACTGGCGCCCTTTAGTGGCTTGATTTAGAAATTTTCTATATTTTAAAGTTTTGTTAAAAGTTAAAGCTAATCGTTAAATTACAGTTAACTGCTACAAATATTTAATTCTTATAGTTTATCCGATTGTTTTTTTTTTTTTTTAAATAATTTTTGTATCAATTTTTCCTGTACAATTTGACACATCACGTTTCTCAATCATTATCAACGTTTTTGGATTTAAAACTAACATTTCTTCTTGATTCCTTTACGCTTTTAACCCTTTTTTTTGTCTAATAAAATTCACCAAAACTAATGCTGAATTCTTGAAAAAAATCCTCATGAATTACTTTTCTACCAGAAAGTTCGTTAAAAAATGAAATTAATACAAAAATTTAAGATGCTGGATTTATTCATGATTATTTTAATTCCATAAATGAAAACTAAAAATGTTTAATTTTCTGTAGCCGGGAAATGCTGAGTCATATTTCACACAGTCAGTTAATTGGCAGGTCACCTCTCAGCTAATTTGAAAAAGAAAATAGTTGGAAGGCCAACAATGTGGAGCCAGAAGGTAGGAGAAGTTTTCTTCTAGGAAACTAGCTAGCCGGGATCATTCTCCCTTCCTCAATAAATAACTCTTAGAAAAAGCAGAATTATAGCTATACAGGGACAGTGAGGTTGAAGATCTTTCTTTTAAAAAGAGGAATTGTAGTTTTGTTCAAATCAGTAAATGAGACAGTTTTATTTCATTTTTTTTAGTTGATTCTATAAGAGTTTCCTACCTTAATGCCCCAACAATGCCTCAAAAGGAAATGTAAGGCGAATAAATTTTACACTACTTTCATTCTCCTGTCTGACAAAAATATAGGGAAAATAAATCTCAGCCCAAGCTAGGTAAACAACTAAGTGAGATTACAGATAATTTTTAAAATATATGATATAATTATTTAAAAGATAATCATATCAAAATTAGAAGATTTTTAAATGAGTAGCTAAAAAACATTTGTAATTCGTTTTCAATAAAAATTTAAATTTAATTTTTCGTAAAATTCTAAATTTTTTTACGATTTTTAGTTTATGATAAATTTGCAAAAGGTTAACAATATTTTAAATACATATCTAAATTATAATATTCTTAAAATCTGAAAAAAAATTATAGTTATCAATAACTTAATTTCATTATCATATATTAAGTAGAGTTAAATTAATTTTCTTGTAAAACAAATTAATCTTACTTTAAGAGCAGAAACTTCTTCATATGTCATCATTTCAAATTGATTCTCTAAGAAGTAGAGGTTTGGCTAAAATAAAAAAAGATTTTCAGCACATCTACCAAAATATTAAAACACTGAAGAAAATACAAGTAAAATAAAAATAAATTAAAAAAAAAAAAAAAGAAAAACTTACACAAAAGAATTTAAATATTTTATTTCTATGTCTACTATGAATAATAGTTGAATGATTTCAAATTATAGAAAAAAATTATTTGATAGCTCTAACATCAAGGTTAGTTATGATTAATTAGTTTCTGCAAATCTACAAATTAACTTCTTTGATGATGAATTTATTTTTACCATACTAACAAACAAAATTAATTATTTATACTTAGGAATTATTTATTATTAGGAATACTAACTAGACATTTATAAATTTTACTACATTAAAACACTTATTAAATATACCATTTCAAGTAATTTTGAAATTAAGAACATCATAAATATTAAATGGCAACAAATTTAAAAGTAAAGATTATTAAAGCATATTCATTTAAATTCTATACGTAAATTTTAAAATGATGCTTCAATATGTAAATGCTTTCACTAAATTTTCAAAACTCAAATGTTTATATGCTTGCATGATAAACACATTTTCTTATACAATTATCTTGCTACATATCACATATCTACTGATCAATATATATTGAACTTCAATATAAAATACATGTTTTCATTTAATATTTTTCTAGATAAAAGATTTCAACTATTTTTCTATGCTAATTTAGTCTTTTTCTAAAATTATCATTTGGATAATGGATACTATATTCCTGTAATTCTTACTTAAATCAGATGACTTACAGTAAACTAAAATAGTAACAATTCTACTCAATCATAATCCTAATCATAATAAATGCAAATTGAAACCACACTAGGATATATATTTCATTTTAAGTTTTCATTCATCCTTCAAATAAGCATTTTGAAATAATGGCATCAGTTACAAGCATCACTCTGCACTAAATAATAATAAAAAGAATTCAACATAACATTTTTAAAACTAGACAAGGAACAATACAATAAATCTCAGTATTGGAAATAATTTCATTTAAAAATACCTCTTTAATACCAGCAATTTCCTTCATCTCTAACAGAGTGCAATCTAGATTTCGATTACTCATACCAATCTCCATTCGTAAAATGATTTTAAAAAATTCAGTGGTCTGCTTCTATTTTTCAATATGAGATATTTACACTTTTTATCGATGCGAAATTCATTAAAAACACAAATTTAATAAATTTACTAATACTTCATTTTATAAACAAAGAAAGAAATATTACTCTTAGAAGGAAGAATTCATCCCAAAAGTTGGTATTATGTAAAGAAGGATCTTCTCCCTACAGATAAGATGGAGGGAAAATAAGATATTTTTTTTATGTACGAAAATATAAGCATAAATATTTCAAAAAAATGTACATTAGCATGTTTCAATAACTATAAAAATGTAAAATTAAATTTGTATGAACTGCAAACTATAAATATGATAAAAGAAAAATAGTTAAATGACCAGAGCATAGCAGTTCCATCAAATATAATTTTAAAATAATGGATATATATTCACAAAACATGAACCCTTAATGACTATGCTTCTTTCAAACTATTAAAAGTAAGTAATATGATTAGTATTAATGAAATTTTTATACATATTTTATAGAATAAATACACAATTATGCTTAAGAACGAGAAATCTTTCCTATTTCAATGAAATCTATCTAACCAAAGCAAAAGAAAAATCTTATAGGAAGTTGTTTTAAACTAAATAACATTTAAGACACTGGGATTTTTTTATTACAGAAAATATTATACAAACATAGCAATTACTATAAAACTTTTACATTTGCTATGATTGTGTATTATAAGACATTTACTTCTCTAATTAAAGCAAATTTGATATACATACACAGGTTAATGAATAAGAAATTTGAATATTTCAGCAAATATTAGTTGTAAAAGTGGTTACACAAAATTCTTATATTTAATAAGAATGCTTATTAATATGCTATGGATAATTTCCTGAAAAATGGAACAAAATGAGAAAAGCAACAGACTTTTAATCATTTGAATAAGAACATATATTTGGTTCCCATTTAGCTATGATAACCAAGACATAAGAATGCGCTAGATTCTTTAAAAATGCAATTCTTACAAAATGTATTCAAAGGTGTTCAAATGCACTCTCTCGTCTAAAAGTAACTGCAGGTCAAAAACGTTTCATCATCACCATGACAGATGGCCTCTGACATATTGTAAAACAGAAAATAATTCCATTGTGCTGTAATTAGCACATATAACCTGGCATTCCACAGTTTCAGAACATAAAAGTTATTAACCCTTTTATTTAAATTTGTATCTGATCAAGGCAGCATCTTTGTTTTCTTCTGATTTAATAGTTTTTTTTTTCTTAGGCAACATTTCAAATTTAACAATAAAAACAAATGTTATGTTCAATGAAATGTTTTCCCAATACTACATCTTCCTTGTCTTAAACTCGACCCTATGCTATCAAATGTCAAAACCTACAGCTGGTTCTTGACATCGGAGAAAGAGGAAACCTGACTTATTACATTTATGCATTGTCCACCAAAAACTGGACAAGAAATGCTACTATTAAAGCATACATGTGAATTTACTAATACACATGTTTCATGTGATACTTAGAACATAAGTAATGTATTAACAAATTTAGAATACCCTATATAATAAAAATGAATTTAATACAGTAATTCACTTCTTGAACTTCTATTCAGAAGATACAGTATATATATAAATATTTAAATATATTTTTCAAAATTATTTTAAGTTCTAATATTATGCAGTTTTATTTCACTTACTGTTACTTTATACATAATTATACTATTTGTCAATAAAAAATATCAAGAAATTTAAGAAAATCTACTTGAATAAAAGCTTCATATATCTGAACTATTTTTTCCTTTAAAGGTCTCTTTGGTCCTTCAACCTTAGCCATTGTAATATTCATTAGATCATAAATGTCAAATAAATCTGAAAGAACAAAAATATTTTAAACATAATGAAATATTTAAATTCAATAAAGACAAGAAATAAAGGACACAATACATTTTAACAACTATCATTTAATATATGTATCAATGTTTAGGGATTAAAATTTTTATACAGAATTTTATAAAATCTTTATATTGTAAATTACCGCTTATTGTTCACTGTTTATGATAATTAATGTCAATAAAATTAAAAAATATGGAAAAGCCATCACACAGAAAATTTCTAAAGAAAATATTTATCAAAGGAGAAATAATAAGAAATTTCCAAATCTTGAGAATGAGAATTTTATACAGAAATTTCTCATGTAAAAATTCAATATTTATTAAGTCCTATTTTATTATTAATATGGCTATGAATCATTTAAGAGATGCATTGCTAACATACTACAAACAAAAAATAATAACTGTACTAAAAAAAGTTGGAAATAAATTAAAAGTTTTCAATGACAATTGATGTTTTATATCGTGTAAAAAATATTCTATTTTCATATAAGTATCTAACACTCTATGAACAAGGTATGTTAACTATAAAAATGTTTTAATGTAATGATACTTTACTGAATACTTATCAAAATAATCCAGCTATGAATCAGTCATATCAATGATAATAAAAATTACAACAAACTTGGTTAATTTTCATTGTTTAATCCACTTTTATTTCTAATTTTAATTTTCTCAATTTTATTTCTTAATTTCTCTAAAGCAGTTCAATTTATTTTTGAAAATTCCAAAGAATAAATTCATTTGTGTTAGTTCTACAAAATATTTCGTGTAAATATTCTATATGATTAAGTAATTGTGCTGCTTCATTTATTACATACAGTTAATTATATTTTTAGAAAACTAGCATTTTTTTTTAATATTTTTAGACATTATCTTTACAGAATGGCTTTGATTCATATTGAGAAAGATTAGCTATTTCTTTAAACTAGGAAAAAAAAATGTACTGTAATTATTAATTGCAATGCAAAATTTATACTAATAGAAACTGTAAATAATTCTAAAGTAAATTACATGCATACATCTAAAATCAGAAACATATAATTTGTTGTTTACTTTTTAAAAGTAGTTACAGATACATAAAATTTAGTATTGCCAGGTTTATAGTTCAAATCCACCATAGACACTTTGCTTCCCTTTCCTTACTAATCACTATTTAATTTACCCTCCCCAAGACAATAAATGAATGAAGAATTTGGACACTATGACAGCTTACAGGATTACACAGTAATTCATTTCAATGTCATAAAGAGGTTGTGTAGTTAGCAAAACATAGCTAAAAGATGGTGATTATTGGTATATATATAATCATATATTAATATTTTAGGAAAAATTATTCCATTTATAATTCTACTAAACATTTATAAGTTTTATTATTTATTACAACATTTCTTATAATTATTTGTAATGAATGTATTCAAATTTTCAGAGAATTTGAAAACTGTATATACAATTTTTCTGAGTATTATATATATATATATATATATATATATATATATATATATATATATATATATATATATATATATACATTATGAATAAATGGAAAGTAAGTGTCTAGATATAAAAAGACATAATAGTGTCCACTTGAAACTTACTCAATTAAAGCACATTTTTCTAAAGTACAGGTGTTAAAAATGGTCAATAAGGTTGAAAACTTTTAACAATTCAAAAATTAGAAGAATATGCATAAAAAAAGGTTTCTCTCAAAACGTGTACATCACTTTATCAGTTAATACAATTAATTACCGTTATTTCCTGCCTATAATCTACGGATTACACTCTAAAAATTTTGGGTTGCGGTTTATAGACCGCTGCGTACAATATGAGATTGTTTTTGGAGGTTTCATAAAAATCAAACACCAACAAAAGTTGACAAAACTTTGTGTAAGTGGAAAATGAACTCTAAACATAAAGAGAGAAACGTTACAGATGTAAAACGGTGGAAGAAAGGACTTTGATAAAAGTAGACAAAATTGCGACTCTCTTTATACATCGGTGTGTACTAGTGGTTGAAAAAGACATGGAATTAAATAACTCTTTACATAAAGTCAAATTAATAATGAATTGTGATATTGATAAAAAAATTCTCTTCTTTATAGAATTTATGATGATTACAAAGTCAAAGAATATATGAGATTGCATTACAAAGAAGATGTCTCTTTAGTTTTCACCATAGCTCTAACATTTATCATTGTTCCGATTTCTACTATAATAAATTTATAACAATTTTTGTTATATAATTATTGCATAAAAATGCTCTCTTTTAAATTAGAAAACGTTTGTTAGTTTTATGTCATAGGTAATAAAATAGGACTTGATTGGTATATCAACCTAATAAGCGAATTGTGGAGGGATTATACGATTAACTTTTATTTTTCGCCGAAAATTACGCGTTACAGCACTGCGGATTAGAGGTAGAAAATAAAAGTAGTAATATGCTCCTCCTTATTATATGATATCTGCCTCTGTTTATAAAATTTGGCAATAAACTTCACAATAAATTTTTCTTAAAATAATTTTTTTATAATACACTGAATATCAACATAATTGCTATCTATTTTATTTCAAATTTCAATTAGCCTCTTGTTTCAACATTTTTTTTTCTAAAATTTTATGCCTACTGATTTCACTTTTCAAATCATGATTTTTTTTTTTCAAAATATTTATCTTTAACAAGATTTTTCTTTATAATAGTTTATTGCAAATTTGAATTACAGCTACCTGCTGCTTCAAAGATCAACAAAACTTTAGATACAAACACTAAAAATAGCGTGGTTTTACAGACTGCATTAATTTAATAATAAATCTTAGACAAAGCAGTTTCCACATATCAACACTTTTTTTTATAGATATGCAGAAAAACAAATTATTCAAGGGAAAAAAAAAAAAAAAAAAAAGGGCAATGAAAAACAATTTTTAAGACATACAAAAATGCTGCCACTGAGAATGCAGCAATTAAGGATTAATAGTAATTTGTTTATAAATAAAATTGCAATGATTGGTAATGATAAGATTAATTCTGAAAAGATATCCCACAGAAATTTGACAAGCAAAAGTTAGAATATAATCCCCAGCCTCCATCTCTAATCTTTTTTCTTTCAAGAAGACATATTCAGGATTTTCTTTCTTGAGAAAATTAATAATTTTTTAGAATGTGAGATCTGGACATTGTAGATAATTAAAAAGCATGCAAATATGCTACTCATAAGAAAATGTTAATTTTTCAAGATACTAGACGGCTTTGTGGTGAAGAAAATAGATCAAATATTAATAAAGAAATATATTCAGAAAATACAACAGTGTATTTGCTAAATAGCATTAATATTATAAACTTTTTATTAGTCTACAATAAACATTAAGAAACTTATGTATATTTCATTGAATAAAGTTTGGTTAAGGTTGTCTCCTCAAATAAACAATCTTTTAAAAACATTACAAAAAGTAGCAGCATTTTGGTTTCAAAATATTACAGTACATGCAACTATTTCACATGAATAAATACATTATAAAATCTACAAAAAAAGTATGTAGATTAACGTACTCAAAATTTATGAAAATGACAACTGCACATGCACTTATTGAATATAATGTATTTTTTTTTTCATTACAGAAAATTTTTTATTTACAGTTCCTTTAAAAATCAGGTAGTTATGCAAACTAAAAGTAGTAAACTTTTTTAAAAATTAAATATTAATTTGTAGACAAACAATATTTAATTTGTTCCATATGCACTGTTTACATATTCATTACACTTTATAAGGACAAATGTCCCTTAAAGAAATAGCATTTGTGTTTCCATCGCATGGTCTTCAAACCTGGAAATTTTAAAACCTATCTCTGTAGTATATATTGCTAAGATCATATATATTGCTAAGATAAGAGGCAAGTTAATTTCCATAATTTAATTTTTTTCTAAATGAAAAACCGAACAAAGACAAAATCCAGTGGAAATTAAAATTTAATCATAGATAACAAGACAAGCAAAAAGAAATTAAAAATACCTTCAAATTAACATTAAAAATGCTACAGAATAATTAACAAATTTTGAGGGAATTGTGAAAAACATGCTGATAGTTATGAGAAAAGAAAAACAACAACAATTGTTTATAAATAATTATGTTTACATATTTTATTTGAGTCAACAACTTACTATAAAAAGTTTAAAATACAAGTTATCTTTTGAAAATTTATAATAGAAACAATTTAGAAATTTTCTAAGTTCTGTTTCAAGAAATATAAATTAACTTATTTCCTGAAAAGAACATTTGATGATAATATTAAGCTATTGGATTCATTTTTAATGAATTCAACAATGAATTTTTAATGAACAAACAGTTTTGGTAACTTTTTGTTATGCATTGAAGTTAAATGCCAGCTCTTCATATCAATAATAAATAAATCTAAATTTTATTTCCTACCAACTAGTTTCTAATTTGAATATTTCTACAATCTTTATAATTTCTGATAGTGTATCACCAACACTATAATACAGTAAACTCAATTTTGTTAAAATAAAATTATCCTGTGTCCATTTTAAAATATAAATTTAAATGGAAGGATATTTTTCACTAGAAAAAATGAATTCTTTTTCTTTCATTAATAAGTTCCAATTTTTTTAACATTGGCTAAACATTTTGCCATAATAATTTGATATTTGAATCTTTCTCGATAATTTTAAATGAAATAAGATTAAAAGCAACAATCATAAAAAGTTTATAAATTTGATTCTAAAAAGTAAATGTAGAAGAAATTCAGTAAATAATGCTGAGGTAAATTTGTATCATTAGTTATGCAATTCATAACAATGTGATGTAAAATCGAAAAGCAACGGATTAAGTTCCTATGATGAACAAGTACTAATTGATTTATAAAATTGTATGCTTCTACTTAAATCCTTTTTATGAATAATAAAAATAAGAATTGTCATTTTTGGTATATTACAATAGTATGAAACTTCAAAAAACTTTGAAACTTCAAAAAATTGGATATTTTTGTTTATTTTTATAATATTTGACTTTACTACTTTTAAAAATCATCATTGATATAAAGCTCTTTTAAATTTTTGTAATATTAACTGAACTGATTCAGATCAGAGCAAAAACATAATAGTGATATCCAAGATAAATTCTTAGAAACAGATGTAATCGTGCTCGATGCAAAATTCTTACATCAACATATGAAACTCATTTTCTAACCATCTTAAGTTGCATTTACACCAAAGCATAAAGCCTTGAGCAATCACAAACCTAAGACATAGTACACAGAGGCAAGTGAATGTTCGATGCTTCGCTGAAAATTTAAGATGTTTTTTTAATATAATTAAATTCATTAACATCATTAAATAAAGTAAATTTTTTAATGAATTATCAATATTAAAACCAATCATAAATACAATTAAATATAAACTTCTTTCTTTGTATTAACATCGCTATCAATTACAGAATGTCTACCATATCACTTTCAATACCATTTCTACAGAGCTCCAATTTTGTTTTAAATATTTTAAATTTGTTATAACTGAAAAACTTTGCCTCCTCCTTGAGATGAAGCATTAATGGTATTTTATTTTTTTTTTAAATATATACATATTTATTAAAAACTTTTAATAGGTTGCGATTATTTAGCAACTGATGATAAATTACTTTTTATCTATAAGAAATAGGTCTCCTTGCTCAACAATCTGTTGAATCCTACATTAGAATGCTTCCATAATTTTGAGAACACAGCATTGGGTCTCTTTGTCATAAAATATTCTTAGAAAATCATCAAACATTTCTTTATAAAAGGAAACTGGATTAATTATTATTTAAATAAAAAATAAACATCCAGTTATAAGAAAAACAATGCAATGAAGATTTTTTTAAAAACAGTACAAGGAATTTAAATTCACAAATTCTCCTAAAAATTACTGAATACTGAAACAGCATTACTAAATAAAAATATCTATATCTGTGACTAAAAAGTGGTCAATTTAATTTGTAATATGTTTGTAAGAAATACTTTGGAACTTTTTGAAAACAGCTAGATTAATCCATTTAGAAATTGTATATTTTTCTAAGAAAAGATATCTTCATTTGTAAAACTTCCAAGTTTCAAAATATTGTACTAGAGGTTTTAGATAACGTGATGCACACAGAAAATATTGGGAAAACTACTAAATACAAATATTTAGAGCATACATCATTATAATGCTTATATTTTCTTTATATTTATATATTATGAACATTTAATTTTTAGGTGACAGCTGAGATAAACAGTCGTTTAGAATAATATATTAAAATTAGCAAAATAGAATCATAAAATTTTCATAAATGAAAATGCATCAACGTAAAAATATTTCCAAGTAGCGATGTACTAAAATTCTACAACAATAAATACGATTAAAAGAGAATTTGTCGAGTAAAGTAGCATACGATATTACCTGACGAAAATTACGATACTAAATTCACTAAAAATTTACTGAACAGCCGATTCCATACAAATACACATGAACATCTAAACAAACACATGTACGATTAAAAATACCTGATAATCGATATAAAAAATGAACTTACTCATACATCAGTAACATTACGAAATAACGAGTATTTTACAATTATTTAATTTAATTTGATTTACACACAATTTTTACGCTTCTGACAAATAACCAGTGCTCAAAAATAAGGCGTCAGCGTGGGGAAAAAAAAAAATTTCCCTCACTTTATTACTGACTTCTGGGACAAATTTTTAATACCAACTCCTGACATTCTGCCATAATTTTATGCACTACGATGTTTTATAATGGATTAAGAAAATTTGAAATAAATTTAGTGACTTTTATTGAACTCATACATTTGTAGAAAAGTTTTTTTTGCATTAAAGTTGTTGCATTATAGAATAGTTGATTTGGTTTGGTTCGTCGCTCTACGGTCATTTGCACACTTTGGGCTTATTAGGCCGGGACCTACAGTTTAACGTGGCTTCAGAACTACTAACAAACATCCATGCCCCGCTTGGATTCGAACCTGAAGCCTGTTATAGAATAATTAAGGAAAAGTGTAAGAAAATTGCATATTTTAATCACATAATTGCTATTTTTTGTAATACATTAAATTTTAAAAATATATTAAGATATTCTTTCAATGTTGATCTAAGACAGCCTTAGTGCTAAGAAAAGTCTCTCAAAACTTGGTTTACTTAAAACAGTAACTGTCTTTTCTAGTTGTAAAGTCATTCGAAAAATATATGAGCACCGGTTCGTCTTTGAAGTTTAACCAAGTCTGGATTCGGTCGTATGGAGAGTTGAATCGATAAAAGCTAATAGATGCATCGTAATCATTGTATCCACAATTTCGAGGGTGTTATCACCAGTTGAGTGTGCGAAGTGAGACTAAATCAGAAAAGTGATAAATGTTTCTATTGAACGTATGCTAACATCGTAAACCAACGAATGGAGGCTTGTCTATTGCATTTTGTTAACCCTTGTACTATGTGAGTTCCCTTCCAATTCCAAATCTTCTATATTCTTTTCTGGGTAATATGAAACTTGAAACACTTACCACTGTATCATACTGTGTAAATAAATTGCTCCTACAAGTATACCTTTCAATTATTCCCATTAATTCTCAAATATTTTTGTTTACAAACTTGGGACTATGTCAAAATTTAGAATGTAGAGCTAAACACATTTTAATAATTGAAAACAATACTTTTTACAACAATGAAACCTTTTTCTAAATCTAATACCCCCAACATTAAACTTATATTTACACGTTATCAACATTTAGAAATTATTTTACTAAATCCCATTTGGTTTTGATCGCCAATATTGGTAAGTATTTATTGTGGGTTACTTTTATTCGTTGTGGTAGACGTTTGAACTAAATTACCTTGTGATGTAACTGAAGTATTCCTTGATTGATTATTCTTCATACAAAACTTGGAGCTATGTCCTTCTCCATAAGAAAACAAGTTAACTTAAAATTGGACTTATCCGAATATTTATTTCAATGTTGCTGGTTCCATTTTGAAATATGAGAGCAAAAAAATAACGGCTCTTTTTAATAGTTTGTTTGAAGGTGGGATACGCGGTCAAACACTTTCAGCAAATGTTCTTTTGGAATTGCTCCAAAGGATTTCGATGTTGTACAACGAACGATATCGTATTCATCTAATCTGTCTGCTAACTTAGTTGGTAAAGTAAGCTTCATCTAATAAATGCTCTCTCATTTCAGGTGGTACCTTTTTTTTAAGTTGATCTGTTATGAGTAGGTTTTTTTAACCCTTTAAAATGTTTGATTTCCAATCGTCCTATCCATTAAAAAAAAAGGGTTACTCTTAATAACAACAACAAAAAATAAATGTATGTAATAAATGGTAATTTATATTTTAGCTCTAAAGAAATATCTGGTACCAATTGATTCCCAAAATTACAATTATGAAGTCAATTCCAACAAAAATTAATCAATATGCATTATATATATATATATATATATACTATTAACAATAACAACAAATAATTAGCGTCATATAAGAGCACAAAAAAAAAATCCGAATCTAATAATGCATTGATAATAAAATGCAGTTAAAAAATATATAAAATGCAGAATAAGATAATTAATAATAAGAATATTAATAAAGTAAAAAATTAATTAAAATAAAATAATTCCAATACAGACAAGAATAACAATTCTTTCAATTTTAAAACACTGGCGTGTTTCTTTTGTTTTTCTCTGATAGAAAATTAACCCTGTTCCCTGATGGAACTAAGTTATTCAAAACCACTGCAATTTCAGTTTACAATAAAACACTGGTATGTTCGTTTTTCTCGAAGAGAAATTAAAATTGTTCACAGATGGAACAAAAGAAATTTTAAACAATAACACATTAAACATCAAATTGAACCTTAAATTGACATACAATGCAGGAGCGCACATTTATAAGAAGAAAAAATGAGCTCTCATTTGTCAATTAATGCAGTATTGAATCCTGTTTGGCTGAGCTAGTACAGATTAGGGCCTGATATAGGCGTGGTCTTGAGTCAGTGTTGTTTAATATTAGAAACTGAATTACTCTTTAAATAATAATACGACACGTTTAGCTGTCGTGTTTATTTAAAACTGAAAGGACAGCACTGCACAACTGTAACACACATGTAATACTACTACACCACACCACATCACATCACTTGCTTAGAGCTGAGCTGCCTCTTTACAGTTTGGAAATGGCGTGGGTAAGAAGTCTGATTGGGCTCTGTGACGATTGGACTTTGGATCCAAAATACCTGTTTTAGTTTTTCTGTTTGCATGTCATATTTAATGCATGGAAATAAAATCCGAGTTAGAGAGACTTGGCTCTGAGATCTTGCAGGATGAGATCCAAGAATCCGAATGACTATCATCAAAAGAGAAAGGAAATCAAAATTTTAATGAAAACTTTACCAAGCAACGATGGGAATATTCCATTGAGGCAGTTTCTCCCTGACTCAAATACCATCTTTAGATATACGTCTCTCTTACATATTAAAAAAATTTCCATGAAAATTCCCTCAAATTCTCAACGAAACTAGAAATAGATCTCAATGAATCACTATTCCAGTTTATCATCCTAAAGTAAGCAGTTCAAAGGGAAAAAAAGGCTTCCCAGAGCCATTTACGACTCGACCTCTTTGTGTCCTTCCCTGTGTCTTCAAAAGAGTTCGTGGCGTTTACACTGGTCAGAATAGCTGAATTGAAAATCTTGAATCTTTTTTTTTTTTTTTGGCATCGTCAACGACCCTAATTGTACCTATAGCTTTAGTTTTTTCGGTCTCTTTTTTGCTTTAATTGTTCTCAAGCAAGATATGTTTTTCCTAAATTTTAATTGTTCTATTTTTATTTATTAATATTCTATAATTTAAGCAATTACATTTTATGCAAATTTTCTAACTAACTTAAGATGTGGTGGTATTGTGGTTCTTAAAAACCACCTAGGAACTCCCTAACAGGTACGCCCGTTGACCGTTGCCCCTGAAAATCTG